>JAVQJF010028210.1:0-14498 GCA_036023855.1 Gadopsis marmoratus | reverse complement strand
TCTTTGGCTATTCGACACGCCAATTATTATTATGATGCACTGCAATTGGCTCGTTTTTTAGAAGAAAGAAGGGGGGCATGCACTTCTCTTCAATGCAGACTATCATTGGCTATCTTAGTCTGAGGGCGGGACATAGAAGGTCTGATTGGGTCAATGAGATGTCAATAGAAAAGCAGGAAGTGAGCGGACATTTTGAAATCAAGAGAGGGAAAATATCATAATGTGAGCCGAAGTTATTACAGAAAACGTGCACAACTGTCAACTACTAAGCCACGATGATGCAGCATTCTGTGGGATTTATGGATCTAATAACGTGTTTTGGACTAAATGTTTCACTTTTATCGTCTGGACTGTTTACAGCGGAACAGCAGCGTTTCTGGCGTCTTGTTATTGATCTGTGGATTTCTGTACAACATAACAGGTACGATGCGATAAGTTTGTTTGCTTTGTGGACGGACATTAGCGTCGATTGTATCGGCTGCTGTGGTTGGATCTTGAAATGGTCGGCGTCACTTGAATCACAAGACTCTACGAGGCACGAGTTCCGGCTCGGCAGCTCATCTGCATACAGCCAGAATTCCATACTTAATATGCAGACGGCCCGCCGGCGGGCCGCTGGATCGGTTAACACTTGACAGTGACACAGACCGATATCTGTGATGTGAAAAACCTCTGGCAGAAAGGTTCCCCAGTGAGCTCACAGTAAAAAGGCCTGTAACACTCGCTGCAAACAGACGGAAGAAACGTCGCACCTCAGGCTCTGTTTAGCAGCTGTTCTGGAGCTTTCAACCACGTCACTCTGTCCTCATCAGCTCAGTTCAGTTGCCATGTGTGACACAGCTGGTCATTAAATTGGTTTTATTATAAGCCTAATATTTATAATGTTTTATTGTCTATTACATCACAATATTGTTCACTATTTCTACTGTTATATATGTTTTATATGTTATATTATTCACACGTACATCTCCATGCCTGTATTTATATTATATTATGTATACTACATACACTACAGCAACGTCAAAGTAATCTTTATTATCCCTGCGAGGCGATTTGATGCACAGCCAGCAGACAACATGATCAATATCAACAATGTACGGACACCCAGATACACAGATTTACATAGAACGGTGTAACAGGCCGATGGCAGCAGCGACAAAGGAGCGTTGGCGTGTGTTCGTGCTGCAGTTTGGTTGCTCATATCTACGACGGGACGGAGGAAACCTGAACTCACTGGAGAGCCAGGAGAGTAGCGTCAACAAGGATTTACCAGGAAGTTATTTGCAATTTAGAATCATCAGTTAACCTGCCTGTTGGTCGTGATGATGGGAGGAAGTCGGAGTATTTATTCTGCCATTCTTAATCATAACAAGTAGCCATGCTTTAAAAAAAACCCAACCTAATTCATGTTGTCATGTGTAAACCTTTTTAGTGACGTGAGACCATTTAACGCTGAAGGAGTGCTGCCTGATTTTAGACGAACACTATTTCTGACGGCGTGTGCTGAGTTTGTTGTTGCTCAGCTTTCTCACTCAATAACTCCATCAATCAGAATTAACTGCTTCGGGGGGGGGGTACATAAATACGTGGCCTCTGATTTCATTTCCGTACGCTTTAATGCGATTTGAGTGCTTCCCGAGGTGCCGTGTCTAATCCAAACGGGACCATGAGAACACAGCATGCAGGAATTAAGGGGGAAATGCAGCAGGCACTTTATTGCAATAATGTTCCCCGCCGTCCGTGAGTTTACGGCGATGACGTCCTCATGAGGAGAATTTGTGTTCCCAGCTTCCTTCCACTCAATCATCTTTATCCCCGTGTCTCTCCTCGTGCTCGTCCCCCCATCTCTTTGTCTGCAGGTGTCAATGTTGCTTTGTGCGCACGCAGGACGACGCACGCTGTGTGTCCTGCGTGATGATGCGTCCGTCTGTTTGCATGTCTGCAGTTTGTCATTGTGAGGCCCGTTCAGGTGAGACGGTGGAAATAATCAGAGTTATGGACAGACTGAGGATGTTATCTGACTCTTTTTTTTTTTTTTGCTGCCTTAATGTGCAGAAAATCCAACCTGAATCTTTTCAGATGTTTCACAAAGACGATGAGTGCGCTCTTTGTCCAGGATGTTTGGCAGCGCCGGCAGCATGAAAAGGCTGATTGTGAGAGTGGTGGAACGAGAAGCCGGGGGAGATAAAGATGTGGTAATCTGCAGCGAGCAGTGGAGGACAAAGAGGGACAGAACAACAGTCTGAGAAACATGAGGACAACCTCTGCACAGCGGTGACACCACACCTGTGCTATATTAGCCTCCTCCCCTGGGTCACCTCTGATAAATCTGCTGCTTCTCTAACAAATGCCTGCCTAGTTATCTGCATCCTTTCTGCTGCTTCAGACCTCACAGGACTGGAGCACATAGTGTCCCCCTAGTACAGGATATTGTTCGCGATCTGATTTTTGGGCCTGTTCCCGTTTACTCGTTTTTAACCATTTAGCACGCCCTGACCTGCCCCCTAGTGGCTGAGCCCTTTAGCCCTCCAGGTACACACAAAAATACGCAGGCAAGTACCGTCTGTGAACAGTGCTGCAGCTGCAGGCTGTCCTTCCAAGTAAAACGGCAGCATCAGTCATTTCAGCAAATGCCCCAAGATGTTCAAGTGACAGCACCCTCTAGTGGCCACAGTTATTATGACTCCTGCCCACAGGGGGGGAAAGGAGGGAGCAGCGGGATGTTGTTATAGAGCCACAAGGTCGGGGGGGGGGGGGGGTTATATACACAAAATGTTTGACTTTGACATCAGAGAACATGATTCCTACCAGAATGTATGAACGGTCAGCTTTGGTCAACTTTAAATTGTGAATGCAATCCTTGCTGAATCTTAGCCAAGTAGTTTTAGTTGCCTTAACATAACCAGACCTTAACAGTCGAGGTGGCACATTAGACAGTGGTCATATGAGCAGTGACGGCTGGTCATGATATTGGGTGGGGGGGCTGACAAATGTATTATACCCATCAATAGTTTGCGCTACAGCAACAGCAGCATCATATCTGAGATACCAAGTTACACCAACAACACTTTATATCTTGTTATAACAAGTTCTCTAGAATAACACTATAGAAGGACTCGCAAGAAAGGCCTGCTGCCAAAAAACTCTCTGTATCTCTCATGACAGTTTTTCTCTGTCCACATTAGCAACATGCCATTTTTAACAAAAAATGTATTTGCAAGAATGATGTTAGACTCCATAATAATCAGAAGGCTCCATTGTGGAGCCGAAAATGTCAGAA
This sequence comes from Gadopsis marmoratus, assembly GCA_036023855.1. Classification (NCBI taxonomy): domain Eukaryota; kingdom Metazoa; phylum Chordata; class Actinopteri; order Centrarchiformes; family Percichthyidae; genus Gadopsis; species Gadopsis marmoratus. The sequence goes on along the minus strand of JAVQJF010028210.1, from coordinate 11,218 downwards.
AGGGTCCAGCTAGAGATGAACTACAACACATGTTCCAGCTGTAACGACTGTCCAGAGACTCTGCAGCTGTTTTTACTTTGTTTTCTAATTCATATGGCTGCAGCTTCTCCCTCTGCAGTGTTTCAAGTCCCACCACAGTTCTGTCCACTAGGGGGAGTAACAGACGTCTTAGACGTTGTTGTTGGCAACCTGTGTGTTTGACAGGGGATCAGCTGACTGGCTAAATCTAAAAAAGGACAACTGATCGACAAGGTTCTGAAACTCTCCTCGCTGCAGTGAAGTCGGAGGTCCGTCGGACCCCCGCAGAGCTCGTGTGTCCCACAACATTCAGTCCACAATCTGTGACAGTGAAGCTTGTTTGTCTTCAGCAGCTCGTTGTGTCTCTGCCCTCATGTTAACTTTACCCAACATCGATACAGCAGCTTTACTGACAGCTGCAACTTAGGATTTAGTCTTTTTGTGTTCTGTCAACATGGTTTGGATGCTGCGCCCCCTGTCTGTTCACTCTGTCACAGCACTGCAGCGCCGCGCTGGCTGTCATTGGTCGAAAGTCTCTGGGCTGAAAGAATTTAGCCCAAATGCCCAGCAAATGAAGGGGGCGTGCCACGACACCTGTCACTCACTTAACACGAATCTCATTGGACGTTGATGCCGCTGAGTTGGGGCTGTAAGAAATAAGCCCATTTCAATATATCCTGCATTTTTCTTTCTATTTACTGCGTTTTTCTTGTGACTATTTGGTTCTGTTGCTCCTCTAAGTCCCACCAAAATTGAAGATGATCTGTTTTAAGGTTTTTTAAAATTATTTTATCATATTTATTGTAAAGGACACCCATTGATACCAGCCGTCCCTGGCTAACAGTCATTGTGTAGACCAACTAATTAATACATAAAGGTTTAAGAACCACACCATGGCTGAAACTCTTAAACTGTCTGTAGGGCTGAGGATAAAATAAACCCATCACCAATACAGGTACTAGACAGTGAGCATGTACAGCACTGGAGTCAGCAGGCAATAGTGGGTGAGATCATGGTAATTCAGAATCAAAATAGACTAAGACAAGTCAGCACCTTCAGGTGAGCAGAGACTTCAGCCCTGACTAAAAGCACACTTCATCTGTGTAGTCTGACAACAAACGCTCCTTTTATTGGGTGTGGTGAACTGATCTTTAAGCAACTACTTGATTATGTCTTCATACATTTGAAGTGATACTGAAAGTAAGATTCACATCCATTTAGCCACTGAGCCACTGCATTGATCCAGTAAGTACAGTCAGTAGAGCCAACTGATTGTTTTTATGTCAAGTTCTCAGAACAGCCTTTTTACTTATTAATAGCCAAGGGTCAAGGTCCAAGAGCTGAAGAGAGAAATTCTTATTTGGAAGCAATTTTCCAAACAGTACCATATTATTTATTTTTTTATTACTATATATTTGACTCCATATGCATCTCAGTGGCATGATCTGCTCTACTATCTTCTACACAGCAAGCAAACACTTGGAAAAAAGATTCTTATCCATACATATTATGAAAACCACATGGCAACCCAGAATGAGGCAGAAAACTATCTTTGAAAAGCTGTTTCTCGTAGTGTGCCGCAATAATTTATGTATATTATGGGAGTTCCATGCTTCCAAAATTGCTTGCTGGCAGCCAGCCAGTGTCCTGGTTTAAACCCTGCACCATGTGGAACTGAGAGGGGCTGAATCTCTACTGTGGCTGTTTGCAAGAGGAACATTTCTACAGGACCTTATTAGTACTGACTCAATACTTGGCCAGTTGTGGACTATTCCACCACATCTGTTAGAGTTTATTCTCAGGGCATTTAGAAGAGTGGTTTTGGTAGCACTTTGTGTCATAAGCATCTTACAGGCACAAGTTAGTACATGATAATCATCTAAACAGAGTTTCATAAGCGTGTAAAAATGATAGGGATCTCCACAATATGACTGAATAATTATCCTTATTAAAAGGCTATGTGCCACAGTCCTTAGCTGTAGCTGTAATTAAAAAGCCCACTCTTTATCCAGGGGTTTTATCAAACTATAGACCTATAACTAACCCTCCCTTTCTCTCTAATATCCTTGAGAAAGCAGTCACCAAACACTTGTGTGATTTCCTACACAACAATAAGTTGTTTGAGGATTTTCAGGCTGGATTTAGAGTGCATCATAGCTTCTCTTGTTAGATCTTAGTGCTGCATTCGACACCATTGACCGTTACATTCTATTACAGAGACTGGAACATTTACTTGGCATTAATGGCAAGTACCGCACTAATCTGGTTTAAGTCCTGTTTATCAGATCGATATCAATTAGATGTTAATGATGAATTGTCCATGCACGCCAAAGTTAGGCACGGAGTTCCACAAGGTTCTGTGTTTGGAGCAATTGTATTCACCTTATATGTTTCCTCTAGGCAATATTATTAGGAATCTAGAAATTTTCTTTGTTATGCAGATGATACGCAATTATATTTATCAATTAAGCCTGATGAAACCAATCAATTAGTTAAACTTCAAGCATGCCTCAAGGACATAATAACCTGGATGACCTGCAACACCTCCGAAACACATTATCTAAGGATATAGTTTGTCTAGATGGCACTTCCCTGGCCTGCAGCACCACTGTAAGGAATCTTGCAGTTATCGTTCAAGGACTGCCTTTTTTCACCTATGTAACATTGCAAAAAATCAGGCACATCCTGTCTCAATATGATTCTGATATACTGTATTAGTCCATGTATTTGTTAAATCTAGGCCGGACTATTGCAACTCCCTATTATCAGGCAGCTCCAATAAGTCCTTAAGACTCCCCAGCTGATTCAAAATGCTGCGGCACGTCTACTGATAAGAACCAGGAAAAGAGAGCATAATATTAGCTTCTCTACCTGTAAAATGCAGAATATAATTTAAAATCCTTCTCCTCACCTACAAAGCCCTTAATGGTCAGGCACCATCATATCTTAAAGAGCTCATAGTACCTTATTACCCCACTAGAGCACTGTGCTCCCAGAATGCAGGGCTCCTTGTGGTTCCGAGAGTCTCTAAAAGTAGCATGGGAGCCAGAGCCTTCAGCTTTCAAGCTCCTCTGCTGTGGAACCAGCTCCCAGTCTGTGTACGGGAGGCAGACCCCCTACACACATTTAAGAGTAGACTTAAGACTTTCCTCTTTGATAAAGAGCCCCCCTTAGTTATGCTGCTATAGGCCTAGACTGCCGGGAGACTTCCCATGAATAATTGAGTTATTCTCTCCTCCTCTCACACTCTCCAGTCGGTACACACTGTTATACCATTAATACTTTTGATGGAAAATTCACTTTTTATAATGTTTTACTCTATGTTACTTTTCACCACATGCTTGTTTTTAACTCGACTGCTTCCCTTCCTCTCTCCTCTCTCTCTCCTTCTGCTGTTGTCTGCAAGTGTTTCTGCCTCCGGAGCTGTGCAGTCTGGATCTGTAGAGTCTGGATCTGTGGATGCAGACCGCCTGCTGCCCCTTGCTCTTGCTCTGCAGCCGCTGCTGCTATTATTGTTACTGCTCTTATTATTAGTATTACTATTATTGTGTTGCTACTACTATTATTTTTATTAATGTTATCATCAGAACCATTGCTACTACTATTGCTTTACATCTGTATGTGGAACTGCACTGTACCGATGTGTGTTCTCTTTCCTCCTGCTCTCAGTCTCTCACTCTACCCCCCCCCCCCCTTTCCCCCTCTCTCTTTTCTCTCTCTTTCTCTCTCTCTGTCTCTGCTGAAGCGGGTGAGGCAGATGACCGCCCACTGGTTCTCTGGTTCTGTTTCTGGTTCTGCCTAGGTTTCTGCCTGTTAAAAGGGAGTTTTTCATTGCCACTGTCATTGTCATTGCCGCTGTCTCATGGTGGGAATTGTTGGGTCTCTGTAATAAAGAGTCAGTCTAGACATGCTGTATATGAAAAAGTGGTGTGAGATATCTTTGTTATGATATGGCGCTATATAAATTAAACTGAATTGAATGCTATAATCAATATCAGCACTTGCATATTATCGTTTTCCATAATGTTAGGTCATGTTCAAACTGACATAGTCCCTTAAAAATAAATGCAGCTCATTCATTTATATGAGACCACTTGTTGACACAGCAGAGGTGTCGGCACAAAGGGTTCTGGTGACAAAACGCAGGGTCATCCATCAATAAAGCTTTTGACGTCATCCTGCAAAGCAGTGAGGTGGTCAATCAAATACATGCAAACAGACATAGTACGTTACTTGTAACAACACAAACGGCATATTTCTACTCTTACCTGATATTGTTGTGATTAATGATGCTTTTTCAGACAAACAACAGGGGATACACCAAATGCCGTTCCCCTTTCACTATCCATTTTGGAAATTAATGAATGACCTCACATTTTGGAGGGAATTTAAGTTTTGAAGGGAATAATTTCACGTTTGTATTGGAATATTTACAGAAAGCTGCAGTTTACAGCTACATGCATGACTAGAATAATTACTAGTTTTATTACAACATAGCAACATATCACCATGCTTCATTTTGCCGTCCGTTCTGTTGGACTGTTTGTTTGCCATCCAGAAGGTGTTGTGTGTCTACCATCTGCCTGATTCCATGTGAAAGCAGTATTAACGTTACCCATTTACTCAAGTATGAAATGTTCACAGTCTGACCACACAGGCAAAAACATTTTCTCTTCATGTCAGTAACCCAATTTCTGCTTTGGACAATAAGAGCTATCTATATCTATCTTCTCCTGTTTCAGTAAATGTGGTCACACTAAGGTCACATTTTTTTGTTTCCCATTGACATTGATGTCTGAGAAAATTAAACCCTTAAACCATGAAGCAACTGTGTTGCTTGTGCCTTATTTGCTGGGTTCTTCATAATCGCTGTTTTCGGTCTGTGTTTTTCTGTGATAAATTCATTGAACATTTACAGATTTCTTTAATTGGGTTCCGGTTGGGATTTCAAAACTCTAACCATGATGACGATTCAATTGGCATGATTTTGAGCAATGTAAAGCACCATGGAGGGTGATTAATAATATAACAATAATATTTGTAATATGAAATGCATTGGTATCATTATCATTGTTGGAGTCAATTATATAAATCGAAACATGTCCGTCAAGTAAATACACCATGTTTTTATTTTGAAGTAACCTATTCTGTGGTATATTTCCGGTCGGCTGTGTATCTAACTTGATGTACCGCCCTGACCACAGCATCCAGCAGCATCCAGAGGAGTTAACAGAGAGAGCTGAGCAGTTGCAGGTTACACAGGTGAGTCAAGAGACGTTTTGAAAGTCTTTTGTGAACAATGGTCCTTTCAGTGTTTGAGATTATGAGTCAGTGAGGGAATTATGAACAATGGTCCCATGAATCATAATATTTTGACGTGTGATCTGTGAGAACGGCGATAAGCGGCAACTACTTCTTTCGTAGGCTGCCCAATGTTCGCAAATGGTGCATTTCTTAATTTTATGTATGCTTGTCACATGAACCGAGTCGTCCCCGTTCCCAAATATTCCTACAGCGTCCTAACGTTATACCACAAATGCGTTAATTTAAATGATATTCTGGCATTGGACGCATATGGACGCACAATGTTATTGTGTCACGAAATAAACGCATGCATAGAATAGCGTTCATTGTTATATGTGTTCAATAGCGTCTCCATTCTAAAATCGGACACCTTCCGTGTGTGGGTGGAGGTGACGGATGCTCACGGAGCTGTAGGCCGGGCTCGCCTCCAGCAGCATCATGGTGTCCTTGAGCAGTGAAGGGCAGAGCTGCAGCAGAGGATGCTGCGCCATCAGCGATGCGATGCTCTGCTTAGCTGTTAGCTTGGTTCTCTTAAGAACTGTTTCTAATAATATAAATTACTTGCAATTTAGCAGCTTCATATTTAGGCACCGTCATTGCGGATTTAAAGGCTTGTCCATCCTTTGCCATTAAGGCCATTGCCTTCCGCAGTTAGCTTTAGTATTTTCTTGTATTCAGCATGCTTCTACAGGCTAACAGCAATGGATGTTAAACCAGACTGCAGTGTAATGACAATGGTACTTATTGTATTAACATTTGTAATCATATACTTTGCGGTTTTTATGTTAAACATTTGTGTGCTTAGAATTAGTTCATAACCTTTAAAATGATCCTAAAAAATTGTTAATGGGAATTATTCAGACTGACTGAGACATCTATCTATCTATACAATATATATCTATATATCTATATATACATCTATCAAGCCAATATGACAACCAATCCTAACAGTTGACAAGCTGGAACCAGAGGACCTTTGAATTTCTTTCCTTGATAAATGACTTAAATAATTAATCTATTATCAGAAATGTTGTCAATACATTTTTTGAAGACAAAATAAAATGGAATTAATTTATATTGGGCTTTAATACGCATTATTAAACAAATATGCAATTAATCAGTGCTGAAGGAAGTTTTCAGATCCTTTACTTAAGTAAAGGTACTAATACCACACTGTAGAAAAACTACATAATTAAGTAATCAGCAATAGTATTATCAGGAAAATTTACCTACAGTTAGGTCCATAAGTATTTGGACTTTCACACAAGTTTTGTACTTCTGCCTCTGCACACCTTCACAGTGGATCTCAATCAAATCAATGAAGATGTGATTGAAGAGTAGACTTTGAGCTTTAATTCAAGGGCTTTAACAAAAATATCACATTAACTATTTAGGAATTGCAGCTGTTTCTATACAAAGTCCCCCATTTTCAGAGGCTCAAAAGTAATTGGACAAACTAACATAATTCTAAATATAAGGATTATTTTTAATACTTGATTGAAAATACATTGTCTGCTCTAAAAAGCTCCAGGAGCTTTTTAACGTGGACAACAGGAAGTTGACACGACGCAAGAACTGAGCGCTAACCACCGTAAAACGAGGCAAACACACGCGAGGGTGGTCCGGCCATTTCCTATTCATATAAATGCTATATAAATGGATTTTCATCTACATATTGTTTCCTATAGCATGTAGTCCTGCTCCTCCTTACTGCTCTGTTGTGTTGTGTTTTACTGTACTGCGCAGTATACTATAGTAGAGTGTCAAACAGTACAGTACATTGCTCAAATTTGTATTAAAGGATTACAGCATTTCCTTTAGCAAAAACACTTTTTGTATATGTCCTTTGACTTGACCTTTTAACTGTGTCAAAAATTCTGTGAATATATTTCAAAGATCTAATATTTGTACATATCTTCCTGTCCCAGGTGCTGTATTTCTTTATTCTAGCTGAGGTGGAGTGTGGTTCTTGTCATGGGGGAACTGTTCAGGAGCGAGGAGATGACCCTGGCCCAGCTCTTTCTCCAGTCAGAGGCGGCCTACTGCTGCGTCAGTGAGCTGGGAGAACTGGGCATGGTCCAGTTTAGAGATGTGAGTATACTATACTAATACTGTGCTATTTCTTGGTGGCAGAACTCCTCTGAAGCCTGTGAAAAAGGTGGCTGGTCAAAAAGGACATTTAGTGTTACTCCTGCCTTTCATATGACGTCACACGTGTGTACTGGTGATAAAAAATGAATTCATATATAGAAGTTCCCAGTTCCAATTTCCTGGGTATTAGTCACTTTGAGTTTTAGCCAAATATCCCTTATTACTGTGTCAAAATATTTTTTTCCCATCCACAGCTGAATCCAGACGTAAATGTGTTCCAGCGCAAGTTTGTGAATGAAGTAAGAAGATGTGAGGAGATGGACAGGAAACTGAGTAAGTAATTAGACAAACGAACACTCGGGCCCAGCTAAAGGCATAGTGTAGTCTCTACTGTTGATTCAGTCCAGTTTCATTTTCGGATCCTTTATTGCTCCTGTCATGAATGCACATTAGATATTTCTGTTTTCACGGATGTATTGAGTGGGTTTTACCACTCCCAGCCCCATGAAACCTAAAAAAAACCTGTAACATATTCAAAATCCTATGGGTGTCAGTACGAAAATGATGTTGTACGAAGATTTTCTTCATCGAATCTAGAAATATAGAAAGAACTTTAGAACTTTAGATATGGTACTGAATCATGGATTCTCTCTGCTGAACAGGGTTTGTGGAGAAGGAGATCAAGAAAGCTACCATCCCAAATGTGGACACTGGAGAAAACCCAGAGGTGCCTTTTCCCAGGGACATGATCGATCTAGAGGTAATCAGTCAGTAATCATTATTATTTTGATACATGCCGGGAAAGGAGAAATTTAAATTGCACTTCATGAAAGGTCAAAATGAGTGATGCTGTAATATAGGGTTTTGAGATTACCCATGCATTCTACAAACACCCACTCAGCATCACCTACAGTAAGACAAGACATGGCCAATTCTCTAGCCAAGGACCTTGAGCTTCAAAGTGCTGTCCATAGTGTCCAGATAGTTGTGGAGGAAAAGTGTATATTGCTGCTTTTTAGGCAACTGACTTTATGTCAAAGCTGGATTTTGATGGAGTGTGAATTGTTTGTTTGGCCCGTCAAACCTCTTCCATTTTACAGAGGCTAATCCAAAAAAAGTATCCAAAATCCAAAGCTGTTAACTGTTAAAGATGGATAATTTGACAGCCTTTTGTCAGTTTTTGCATGTTGCATGTTGGAAATACTGTACCTGCTTTAAGGTTAGACATTAGCTAAATGCCAGAACCCCGTAAAGCAGATGTAGATGCAGTCTCCTCAGAGATATAGCCATAACAGGGAGTGTTTGTTGACTGTAACTTTCAGGCCACCTTTGAGAAGCTGGAGAATGAACTGAAAGAGATCAACATCAACCAGGAAGCCTTGAAGAAGAACTTCCTGGAACTGACAGAGCTCAAACACATCCTCCGTCGAACACAGCAGTTCTTTGATGAGGTTGGCTGATTTGACACTCTCAGACTTTCACACCACACACCCAGCAGCACAATAGACAATTAATGTGCTTCCATAAATCAAGCATCTGACGTCTTCCTAATGTCTTTGACAGATGGAGGATCCCAACCTGCTGGAGGAGTCATCAGCCCTGATGGAGGGCAGTGAGGGAGGGCGCGGGGCCCCGCTCAGATTGGGGTGAAGCATCATATCCTCTAATACACATGCAAATATTGAAATAGTCATATGAATTGCATGTGACAGATTTGTACATGAAAACATATTTTGGTGGGCAGTAGGATTTCCGCATCTAAAGACATTTGTAGTCAAAGGATTCTTTTAACTAATTAGTTAGTGATTTAATTGAAAAATAGGTCACATTTTCTATAATATAATCAGATAATATATTGATATACTATATATATATATCTATATAAATATAGATATATATATATATATGTGGGGAAGACAAAGGAGATTGTTGTTGACTTCAGAAGAACCCCCACCCATTGTCCATCGATGGTGCTGCTATGGAGCAGGTGAGCAGCACCAAATTCCTGGGGGTGAACATCACCGAGGATCTCTCCTGGACAAACAACACCACGTTGCTCACCAAGAAAGCCCAGCAGTGCCTGTACTTCATCAGGAAACTGAAGAGAGTGGGGGCCCCCACATCATGCACTCCTTCTACCGATGCGCCATTGAGAGCATCCTCAGCAGTTGCATCACTGTGTGGTTCGGAAGCTGCACCGCCTCCAACCGCAAGACCCTTCAGCACATAGTCAGCACTGCTGAGAGGATCAGTGGTGCCTCGCTCCCGTAACTCCTGGACATTTACAACACCCGCCTCACCCAGAAAGCACTCAGCATTTTGGGTGACCACTCCAACCCCTCCAAATGCCTCTTCAACCTCCTGCCTTCAAGGAGAAGGTTGCGAGCCTCAGGTCGAGCTCCTACAGTCTAAAAATCAGCTTCTTCCATCGGGCTGTCAGGATGCTGAACTCTCTGTATCTCACACACAGATGATTGACAATAGGGCTGACCTTGACTTTGACTTTGACTAAATCACAAAATACATTTGTGAATCCTTCTGTGTGCATTCATTAACCCATCCCATGACCCATCTGATTCCATAGATAACAGTGTTTTACATAAGAATCCTTTGATAGATCACATATAATGGTACATACAGTGACTCCAGTCAAATTTGTAAATCCAAAGCTCTACTAGTGGTCAAAAACATCGCAGGGTATGTTTCATTTCTGTGTGTCTTATTTGAATAATTCAGCTTTGTTGTTTTACATTTTTTCATTTATGTTTATTTGCTTTCTCTCACAACACAAATAAAACAAGTTCAGTTCTGCCATAAGAGCTGGTAGCTATCCAAGTAACCTAGTTAGGGACAATTAATGTCAATGAATGAACATTAACAGTTCATCTCCATTTTAACAGAAAACAATCCATTCTTTTTACCACTATGTACATACTGGGGTCTGTTTTCTTTTGTGTTATCTACCCTGAGCACTGCTATGTTTTGAATATGCAGGTTTGTGGCTGGAGTGATCAGCAGGGAGAGGATTCCAACGTTTGAGAGGATGCTTTGGAGGGTGTGTCGCGGTAACGTCTTCTTACGGAAAGCAGAAATTGAGGACCCTCTGGAGGACCCCACCACAGTAAATGCACATAACATACAGTCATGGAGAATAAAAAAGATACATATTAAGAAAAAGAAGACATATTAGAAACAAATACACGACTCATCAGTGAGCAGTGTAAGTAAGTGTAGGTTTTCTAACAACTTCTTCTCTTTCCAACAGGGAGACCAAGTCCACAAGTCAGTGTTCATTATCTTCTTCCAAGGTGACCAGCTAAAGAACAGGGTGAAGAAGATCTGTGAGGGGTGGGTGTTACAGAGGAAGATGCCTAAAATATATTTAAGTTGAATATTGCATTCAGCTGAAATGCAAAATTAGATTGCATGTTTCCCTGTCTTGTCCTTTGCCACAAAAATACAGATACCACAACTTATGGACAGAAGCCAGTCCAGAAGGTTGGGTTTAGGCGTGTGATCAAGGCCGGCTCTAGCAAGGGGCAAGGGTGGGCAGTGCCCACCCAAACGAACGTCTTGCCCACCCAATCAAAAACTTGCACTCTTATTGGGTGGGCAGCCTACAGCCTTACGCTGTCTGTGCGAGAAGGTTTCTCACACAGCAAGTGATCATATTAATTGATCATCGTATCATGTGAGAGTTCTCCACACTGGCACGAGCTCTAACCCCCTTTCGTCGCACCATGTCGCATGAAAGGAAGAGGAACTTGGTGATTTTGGGCCATGAAACATCGATCACAAATAGCTT
>JAVQJF010028206.1:0-15995 GCA_036023855.1 Gadopsis marmoratus | reverse complement strand
ATGATATAGCGCTATATAAATAAAATTTGATTTGATTTGATATGTGTATATATACGTGTATATATATATGCGCATATATCTGTGTATATATATATACACACATAGATATATACGCCTATATATACATGTACATACATATACACATGTGTGTATATATATACATGTGCACATGTGTATATATATACGCATATATACGTGTATATATGCACAAATATATATACATACATATATGTATACATACACATACACACACATTCATACATACATACATATACATGCACACATACATACATACAAGCATACGTAACATATGTGTGTGTGTGTGTGTATATGTATGTGTATCTATATATGTATGTGTGTATATATGTATGTGTGTATGTGTATCTATATATGTGTGTGTGTATATATATGTATGTGTGTATGTGTATCTATATATGTATGTGGGTATATATATGTGTGTATGTGTATCTATATATGTATGTGTGTATATGTGTGTGTGTGTGTGTGTCAAAATGTCTTGTGAATTTAACTGTCAAACTTTTAAACTTTGATAGCAAACAATTATTTAATTTGATACATTGACAGTTTCTGAAATTCCATATTCTTACTTATTCTCATGCGAATCCAGATACCTCTTATAAGTCTTCTCCATCTGCTTCTCAGTAGTTTTATGCCATTATTGGATACCAATAGGAATTCATAGGTTTTATTTATACAAGCCTTCTGACTTGCTGCTCTGATGCAATCTTGTACATTTTTACCAGTAGTCTGTAGTTTTGTTTATTCAAATTGTCCTTTTTCTAAATGTCAAGCACTACATTTGTTCCTTCCCTGGCCCAAATAATGCAGAGTTCATCTGTGGAAGCTTTCCTGATGTTTTGTTTGTTTTAGCTTCATTTGCTTTTCCCACCTGCATAGACGAGATTTATAACTAAATGCAAAACCTTGAAGTGTACTGTGGCCTTTAGCATTAAACATTTCAATTCAGACCTCAAAATGAACCAGAGTGAGTTTGGTTTGCTTCAGAGAGATGTGACTGTTTTTGGCTTAATCATACAGTAGTTTAGTTCTCATGAGAGGTTGAAACAGACAAAGTGTGAAAAACCTTAAAAGGTAAAGCTTTTCAGGTCTTTTGCACTTACCCTCAGGCTTCTACCACAGGCTGTTTTTTAATGTTGTATGCAAAGGTGGAAGTGCAGTACATTACTAGGTTCCACAAGGATCTGTGTCTCAACTCGACCGGTCGAGGCAGATGACCGCCCACCCAGAGCCTGGTTCTGGTTCTGCTCGGGGTTTCTGCCTGTTACAACGAAGTTTCTCCTTGCCACTGTCACCTAGTGCTTCTCATGGTGGGAATTGTTGTGTCTCTGTAAATAAGGACTTGGTCTAGACCTGCTCTTTATGAAAAAGTGCCCTGAGAAAACTTTATCATATGGTGCTATATAAATAAAACTGAATTAAAGTGAACTTACATTAGTCTGGGGTTTTAGAAGAGATGAGGATAAAATCACAAGGAAAGGGTCAGTAATGGTATGCATAGCTTTGTATCTAATATTTAATAATGTTCTTATTTACTTCCAAAATACATAGCAAAGTCAATATGTTGTACTTTCTTGCAACCTTGAATATTTGTAGCATAAGGAATGGCAGACTCAGACTTAGCCTGTTTTTCTCGCATCCTTTACTGGAGAGGCTCAAACTGAGTTGCTGATACCAATGATTGTGCAAAAAAGTGTGAGTTTTTTGTGCTCTCGATTGGTCATGCCCGGGCACATAAACCCAGACCAATCTCTTGTTGGCCAGGCTCCGATTGTTGATTGGTGTTGCCTGCGGTAAGATTTTAAGACCCCTGCCAATTTACTTGTATTAAGTAGCCCTAACCTCTACTTTTCCTTGCTCATTTTCTTTCCATTGCCCTTGGTCTACCCTGCAGAAAATGAGTGGCAGTGGACCGCCCACAGCAAATAACCACTATAACATTAATCTAACATAAAGGGATGTCATTGAGTCTCCGCAGCCATGAAAGCAGCAGAGGGGACTTACCTGCTGGAAACCACTGGCATGCTCAGTTCTAGTACAGAAACCTTCCGATCACGCTGTGCTTGCTTGTGTGCGTGTGTGTGTGTGTGTGTGTGTGTGTGTGTGTTCAACCACATTAACGTCTACAGTCATTTGGAGGGTGGGCTATGCTCTGGACTCTATCATTATGGATATATTTACACTGATTATAATGTTCAGCAATGTTTTTGGCTTTAAATGTTGCAGAGCTGGGTATATATTCAGCTGGGCAAGCCTCGTACGCACACTGATATCGCATATTGAAGTAACGACGGACTGTTGTTGGGATGCTAATGATGCTGCGTTTTTCATCCTTGTTTAGGTACCAGAAGAACTGTGGCATGAAGTTGAGGTCATTTATTCCTTTCTGTAACACACACATACATATCTTTGCTTTCTTTTTTCCGTTGAAGCATCAGGAGGATGAGACACAAGCGTCCATAGTTGCAAAAGGCACACAACAAAGATCCTCTATTACCTTCTGTAAACACCCTTTCCCTTTGCCGTTAAAGTTAAATGGTAATGAGATGCTCATTAAAAGCATGCTAGTAAGGCGCTATACATTTAGCCCACTGTTTACAATAGACATATATATACTTTTTAATAATTAACCCTGTCCCATCCATCTATCTCTGTTTATGCACAGTGTTTGCTTGTAAAACCGCCCTACATAAAAGTATAATATTCACTCTTTGAAAGTTCTACACTAGAATTGTCCCTTGACATGAATAGAAACTGAGCCGTCATGCTGTGTTTGGTTGCAGTTGAGGGAAAGACAGCAGGTGTGGGTGGATGACGGAGAGGCAGGGGGGGGTCCCGTGTAGATTTTGCAGGCCTCAAATACATGGATTCATGGATGTTAATTAGCCTGCATGTGTTGAAGGCAGTTGTAGTAAAACATTGTATTCAGGATATATTCTGTTGTACCTTTCTTTCTTTCTTTCTTCAAGAAGATGGTTTGAATGAGGTGTATTTTGAGGAAATAGTAGATTTTATTGTAATTTTGGATAGTGTACTTTCAGCCTGTTGTGTCATTTTGTATTTACAAGATACACATTTTTACTGGTGAGTTGCACTTTCAAAATTCTCAAATAAGCCAGAACAGTTTAGAAGGTCCTGTCTAACCTTAGTTTAAAATGTTCTCCCCTATAATATGCTTTTATGAATATTGCTTTTGTAGAGTTGTTCACTGCATTTACTTTAGTGATATGAAGGGTCAAACTTTCATTAAAATTATTTATAAAAATCGTATCCCTTCATTTACATAGGAGCTCAAGCTAAACACACAGACACTGTGAACAGAAGTTATGAAAAAGACTGTCTTTGAGTATATGACAGAATGTAAATCAAACACATTGTACTCATTTTAAATGGCTGACACATTCAATCTGTTGCCTCTTGCTCCTGGCGATGTATTTGAGGACTGCTTCTGTTCCATAGCTTTTAATGGCCTGTGTATGATTAAAGTAGAAATGACATATGTGAAGTCATGACAGTCTAATGATCCAATCGATATCACTGCCGTCTCCTAGGGCTTGACACCAGAAGACAACAGTCCTTATTTTGCAATGATTTGGGATTTTATATCCAAATAATGTTTTAATACAGTGCTACGATGTGTAAGATGTGTCAATATCCAGTCCAGATCAACCTACGCCATCTGTATGTCCCCACAGGTGATCAGGTCTGGAGTGGCATCGGATGTTTTGGCACTTTTTCAGCTGTTATAGAGACTTAATCTTAAATTAGATTTTTGATTGTGACCTATACTTGGAGCTCAGCCTTTTCCCAGAGTGGAAGTCAGAGGCCACAGCTGACATATTACGTTGTCCCTGATGGCAATTTTGGCAACTTTGAAATAAACAAACACTCCACTAAGCTCCCACAGAAACATCTCTCCAATGATTTTGAAATATAATGGGGAGCTCAGTCAAAGCCATGGCAGCCGCAGTTTAAATGACCAACACATGCCTCAGGCTTTATGCTTTGTTTTAAAACGCTCATTTCCCATTATGCTTCTCATTGGCTGCCATCTATTATGTTCCTTAAGAAGTAAATGGGGGTCAAGAGCTATTGTCAGCAGATGAAATCCCTCCAAGTTTGCATTTTGAGGACTTTTAAATCACCACAAAACTTTATTCCAACAAGTATAAATCAAAGCCTTTATGGATTATTATGATTGTGAAGACAATAGGTCTCCATCTGTGACTGACAGAACTTCTATCCTCTATGTGCGTGCGTGCATTCGTGCAGAAAACCTCCTTAGTCATTTCTTTGTGACTCAGCCCTCTCCCATCTGACAGCTTAATATTAAAAAGCCTTCATCCTGCAGCAACATAGTCTGAGTTATGCCCTCTGGCACAGTGTGTGTGTGTGTGTGTGTGTTAAAACCTGCTTCGTCATGATGTTTTTGGCTTAGCGTGGATCATAATGAACAACAAATTTGAATAGCTGTCATCCGCAAACCAACTCTTCCCCACATAGTGTGTTTGTGGGGGTTGGGGGGGGGGGTATATAAGAGAATGTATCTTCTCTTTTTTATATGTGTGTTTTGTATTAGTGAGCGTGCCTGTGTGAGTGTGCATGTTCATTGTACTCGTGTTGTTTGTGTTTCACTGCGTATTCATTTCCTTTTTATAAATCTAAAAAAAAAAAGTGTGTGTTATGTATGTGACAAAGCGAGACAAACTTCTGTGGACCATGAACAATAGTTGTCAGCCCACAGATGACAGAAAGGCTGAGGAGGCTTTCCTCTCTAAGGTTTGCATTCAACTTGATATGCAAATAAGCTGCTAGTACTCCACAACACTGCTTCCAACCTTGTCCCTTATAGCTTCAGTATCATACAGGCACAAGCTGAAACACACCATGCACATTAGAGTTGGGCAATAATTCAATTTAAAATCAATATTGTAACATCAATTTTAGTTGAGTCTGGGATTTTGTTATTGTTGTATTAAGATATATGTAGCTTTCTAAATCTTGAGATACATTGGGCGCAGTATTGAGTGGAGGTCAATCGTGTTATTGCATTTTTTTTTTAATTAAATATCACAATATTTCAGTCTATAAGGTGTTTCTCATTTGGATTTCCAGAAGATATACTATATCTTATCTCTCTCATGCTCTAAAATGATGTACACCATGATAGAAGATTTTATAATACATACAATCTGACACACACATTCCCAACTATACGTTCATGTATCCACATACATTTTCTTTCCCTGTCTCTCTCTAGCCCTTCCAAATACTTCACTTAATACACAGATAGAGCTGTTGTGGAAATTATGTATTTCCTTTTAGAGAAATGAACACATAAAATGATGATACAACAAAGAGCAAAGGGAATAAATCTATTTCAGCTGAAAGGACAGAGCTCATACATACAGAGTGTACTTGATGAGTCTGACCCGGAAGTACAGATACTGTCACGTATTTATAATCCCTATGTAGCTTGTCGAGGGCAAGGGAGGAGTATCTGTGGACCTTAAGTGAAAACATCTCTGCCTCGAGCTAACAAGTATATGCAAGTAACAGTACACAGGACAGACTGGTCTCCTATCGCCCCTCGTAGCATGGCACAAAAAGGATACCAGTGGACTTCAGGTCAGATGAAAACTTTCACACAGGTAGATGAAAAAGTACTCAAGAACAGGATATTACAGAACATTTCATTCCCTCACAGACACACACACAGTGTTTAAAATGTCATCAGAACGGTAAAGGACCTTCAAATGACCCACCACATACGCTAGTGCAACATGAGACGCGCACAAATCCAACACGGGCAGGTGCGGAGTTTGATAAAAAACAAACACGTGAGCACAGATGGATTTCGGCGGGAAAGTCTCTTAGAGAGCAGAAGCAATTGAGAAATCTTAATTAAAAGTAAACTTTGGGCGAGATTAGAAAGCTTGCCCTCACTGTTAATGAGAGCATGCTGTTTATGAAATGTAAGCCTCCACAAACACATCAGCATGCAAATGAGATAGTGTTTTAATAAGGACTTCACTACATGTTCCACATATTTAGTTACACTCTGAACATGAGGAATCACTGAGAGGATACAGAGATAAAGCATTTAGACGTGCAGTATGAGTATCTCAAAGCACTTTTAGTGCTTCGTGGGTAGGTTTCTTGAACTGCCCCTGACCTTTGACCTACTTGTTAAGGCAACGGCGGCCTCACTCCTGACCTCTTTGCTTTAGGAGGAAAACACTTTACTAACACACACTCCATTGACTAAAGCAGCAGATATTTCCCTTCTGTTGGAAGTTTTAATTGAGGCTGTGATGCCTGGTTTAAACTATCGAACACACAACAGCCTTATTAGTAGTGGGGGGATGGGGGGGGTGTTGTGGGGGGGGCAGCATTTTGATATGAATTCAGAAAGCATAAATCTAGGAAAGTGTTGACAGGACTGCCTTTAAAGTTTTGCTTCAGCTGCAGCCCAAGCCTTTAACAGTGCGTGAAGCCTGAGATTTTAGTATTCGGGAGGCATTTTAAATACAGGAAAGGACTGCATTCAGAGGGTAAAGAAATGTGCTTCATCTTGTAGTCAAACAGATGGATGTGTCTGACAAACTTGGTTCAGTGAGGCCTTTACCCAGTGTCCCTGCCAGAGGCAGATATCTCTACCGTAAGATCTCTCCTTTTGCTTCTTTCTCGAGATGCAAACATGCACCTTGACCTTCTCCTATTCTTTTCATATCGCTTTCTTTCCCTGACAATGTTTTTCTGTCTGCACTCTGTGTTTTTGTCTCATTCTTAGGGATTCAGTCTAAAGAAGTCAATCTATTCGCTCTATCCCTCCGTCTTGCTTTTTCTTTCATATTCCTTTCTACATGTGTTCTCTCACTCTCTCCGTCTGCTACACCTGTCTACATAATGACACCGCCGCTCTCTGCCCTTCTACGCCCCCCTCGCTCTCCTGACTCTCTCTCCCCTCTCATTTCCTCCCGCTCTTCTTCGCTCCCACTCACCAAGGTCCCAGAGAGGGGAAATGAAATGTGTGTGTATTCGGCAGCGGTGCGGTGTGGCAGCGAGAGGGAAAACTGCTGTTTTATGGTTTTATTTATGGATCTGTGGATTTCTGACGCTGTGCGCATCACACACCAGGGGCAGAGGGGGGAATGAAGAGCAGCCCAATGTGAACTGCTGTTAGTACCCCCAGTGGAGCTGCATGCTAGCGGGGAGGCAGAGGAGGAGTGCACACATGCACAGACACATTCGCGTATTTCAGACCAAACATGCGTTAGCTATAACCTACATAGGTGTGCGTGCATGTTTGCACATACACAGTAAATGCAAGTATTCGGCACAGGACATTAATTTGCGCAAACGCATGAACCCTATCGATCTACTCAAACCCTCCATCGTGAAAAACACATGAGCAATGACATATCCCTCCAATAACCCTCTAATATCAAAATATATAATTTACGCTCCTGTCTGTTTGCACTGTCTCTCTCGACTGACTGATACCACATTCCCAGCAGAAACGAGTTTTCTTATCTGAAGGTCAACTTAAGCCAGAACAGTGTTTGTCACCTCACACTCTTAGACAAACCCAGCAGCGCCATCATAAACATTTAATGGAAGCGGCTATCATTGCACAGCAGATGGTACTAACACTGCTAGTGCATGCCTTGGCTCATGTCATGGCCAATAAATAGCCTTAAAAATAAGGAGAATGTCAAGTGGAGAAAATGAAGGACACTGCTGTATTGAAATTAGAGGCTTCTATAATATGCACAGTGCATGGTGTTTTGAGTAAAACAGCCATATTTATCAGATCAATGACATTCAAAATCTCATTTTATTGTTGGTTTTAGTTTATCACCGCAGCTAAAATTGGAAGTACTTAAACATTTTATATAATGTGAGTTTTTTTGATCACTGTTCTCGCGCCAAAGGATCCAACTGTGCAAACAAAACTCTGAGAGGCTTTCCATCTGAACGGTTCAACCAGTGAACCTCAAAAAAAACGGGGGCAGGAATTTTCTTGTGTTCTGTTAGAGTTGGATGTAACTCGGCTGAGTAAAGTAAATTGTGCATTAACTGAAGTCTTCACCTCATCCATCTGCAAAGATCAGATGTGGTCATATTAAATGTGTTACTTTTTGGCAAGAGAACGGCAGAATCTGTGCAAAACGCGCTCGTACATTCACCTCAGTTTGGTAATTGGACAGCTCAGTATTGAACAAACATGATTTATAGAAAATGATTTTCCCTCTCGAACTGTGAAGCGTGATGAAATTTGATAGCACACTGGTCCAGAGGAGTGGAGGACCTACCCTACCCCCCCCCCCGCCCGAATGATTTCAATTTGCCCCTCGATGACACGTCATGTTAGAGGGGGGACACGTGTTTCACGCTAAACACATTCATATATAATGGAATATAATTTAGATAGACAGCTTACCTTGACCGTGGTCACAGTGAGTGCAGTAATATATCGCACATAATTTGACACTAATGTCTCTGCACTTAAAAAACGCTTCGCGCGGCACCTTTAACACGTCTTTCGAGAACCTGTTTGCTAAAGCACACGGAGAGACAAAAATAGAGCGGCAACAATCTTCCCTTCCTTTTCAAAAAAAAATAAAAAATGGCCCCTAGCACGCGCAATTCTCCGTCTACCTGTCCACTGCAGTTCGAGTTCGTCTGCGAGTGTCCTCTCTCCTCGCCCACCCTCTCTCCTGGGTAATTTGTTGTGTAAATACGGTCTACTTACAGCTGACGGGCCCTCTCGGCTGTGACGCTGGAAATGCAATTACAGGCAGCAAACATCTCCATTGTTATCACTGGAGGGTGCGACGCTCACTTCGGTCCCCTCTGCAACGGGGGGCCATTATTGATCGGTATCAGCTTTGAGGAGGGGATTACTAATGAAGCCATCTAAAAGCCTTTTGAGCGACGTAAAGAGCTTGCACGTGCATAATGTGTGTTTGTGTGTGCGCGCATGTTTGTAAATGGATGTGTGCATGAGAGGCGGACAGAGATGATGTGTGTTAGTAAATGTAGGTGCCACCGTGCCATTCTGTTGAGCATTACTCCTAATGCCTCCTAATGTAATGCTCTGCTGCCTCTGGTGGTGGTTTTATTAATTACCCCAGTCATCACTTTTTACCCTGAAAACAAATTCATTTATGACATGTTCTCTCCTCTGATTGTAGGATCAGGGTGCTGAGGTAGAGATCTTAGGATGATGTTATAGCTATGGAACCTAATATGTGTGCCTTTGAAGAAGCTAGTTGTAGCTCTCATAGAGTTGTATTATTTTTAAATGATTTTTAAATTCCCTTCATTTACTGTAGACTTAGTGTAACCCTATTCCAAAGTTTACACAAAGCCCCTAAAAACTTTAGTTTTTTTATTTTATTTAGATCTTAAATATTTCTCTAAAACATGGCTAAATAAGCAAAAATCAATGTTAAAGTTTGTTATTATTTATTACAAGTTTAACAGTCAAATATTCAGCTAATGGCAGCATATTAAAATATAGCTAAATTCTGATTGGTGTACGGACATGTCTCCTCTTTCCGACTTCGCACCAGTGAGAAGAGCACCGAGAAGATAACAAATGCAGAACTGTGTTATGCAAAATAACCAAACCTGCAAACAGCAGAAAAGTGCATGTTCATGTCAGACCATGTTTCTCATAAGTAGCAGACTGAGAAAATGGGCTTCCATTAAAATTCACATTTTTGATGAGAATAAATACAGGACTCTTTACATTTAACTGTCAGGACTCTGGGATCCTCCCAAAGAGAGCTAGAAAGGTTTACATACTCAGTCACATGTGACACAAAATACCGCAACATCTGCCTTGACTTCTCTATTCCTCCAGCTCTTAGACGACCCTTGTGGCTCTGCCGATATGAACCTGGTGGAAACACTTTACCCTGCAGAGTGAAAACTTTCAGGGCCACAGTCAGACATGATTTGCAAACACTCATAGCAATAGTGGCTGTGGTTCTATTCTCAGTCAATTAATAAGTACCCCAACTTCACATAAAGCTTATTTTCCTCCCTGTTTTGAGTCAAACTGTTTCTAATACCATGCTTGTGCGGCAGACTTTGAAGCAGAATAACTCCCTGTTTGATGTGCGTGCGGGCGCCTCTGGACAAATTTGTTTCATTCTCTCCTGCCTTTGTTCCTTTGTGTTCATTTTCGCCTTTACATGAAGCGATTGCACCAAAACAATGTTTGCATATTCATAAAATTCTTCTTTTTTTTATGCTCTTTGTGTTTTGTCTCTTCTAGAGGACGTTAAAACAATGCAATTATCAGGTGTTGGTTTGGGTTAATAGTGTGCAATACACTGTGTGATGTTTGAGGCGTCGCGTTTGCTGAATCAGGTTGCGTGGTTAATTAGTCTCTGTATTCTTCACATGACAATATGATTTGTACTACTTTGAAATTCCCTATATATATATATATATATATATATATATATATATATAGAAAAAGCTGTCATTTACGTGAGTGTAGAGTATTTTATTTTATTTTATCAAACTCTACAAAGCCCACAAAAAAACTTGGACCAATCTAAGATATTTTGCAGGAACAATGCAAAACAGTTGTCTTGGAAAATTGGGCCTTTTAAAATCTCGCAGACTTGCAGCTCAATGATTAATTTAGACGTTTTGCTAAAGTAATGGTTTGGAGCTCTGATTCAAAGCTTATGAAAATGAACTCTACTGTGTGTATGTAGGAAACATAACATACTCATTAAATCTATATTCATAATTATGTAATTTGTCTTGCATGCAGATCTTACACATTGATTTTGTACTTGTTTTGTACATAGAAGATGCTCGTTAGGTTCCCTGTATACAGTAGCATACTATGGATGTAGTACTGTACTGTGTTCACTTGTCTAAAATAAGTCTTTGTGACTTCAGTAATTAATATGTAATACGTTACCTGCTCGCTCTTAGTCAGATTAAATTCCAGATATTAAACATTATACCACAATGTAAAGGAACCTATTTGGAACATTGGAAAGAAGTAACTAAAAGCCAAAGAAGATTACAAAGTGGTTACCTGGCCATAGAAAGATATTATGAATTGGCAAAATATCTCTATACTGGCCAATAGAAAGCAGAAACAAATCCTAAGTACAGGCTCAGTGGTATGTATATAGATATACATATATATCAGTCTTGATGTTACGTTAATGTTCAATATTTGGACACATTGTGTTTTGATGCTTTGGTAACGCTCATGCCAGTAGAGCCTTTTGAATATAAAAAAAATTGCATTGAAAAATTGAGTGCTTTAGGAACTAAAAAATAGACATGAAAGCTTTCCAAAAAACCCTGGTTGAATTAGAGCCAAATGCTACAGCACGAACGTTTTGTCTGTGAAGGCGGTGAAAGCAGAGCTTTGTAGATTCGCTGACCTGTAGGGTCAGAAATTCAGCTAGAAATGTTTTACTGTTGAATTCACTGCAGATTGTAAGAACATGGTGACAGATAATAGTAAATGAATAATAGAAAGCCTCAGTTCTAAATCTCCTGAGGTGAGTTTGCCCTTTTCACATTAGACACGATCCGACAGCTCCACTCGCAGGGCGTTTGTCAGCTCAGCTCATTCTAAGCAAATGCTCTGAGTGCCGTGAATAAATGTAACCATTAATGGGGAAAAGTGACACGCAAATTCGTATTTCTGACATTTGGGCCTGATGAAGCATGGCCAGTGGTTTATTTTCCTTAAAGTTTCATTACTTTGCATGACTAAATTACTCACAGAAACACTTATGTACTATATTTAAATGATATTAAAGCAAGTTCAGGCTCGAAGATAATGACTTATTTATTCAGGTAACTGTTGATAAATTGACCATACTGGTAGAATTTGATGGCCCTTCACTACAGATACTACTGAGCTTCTTTGTTTGACCACTAGATGTCAGTGTTGGCCAGTTGTCCTTTCAAGTCTGAATGGTTAAGTTCAATCAAATCCCCTTCAGTTGAACTTTTGGAACATCCACATTGTTATAGTCACCTTTATAAAAAGTAAATCACCACATATTTTTGCATTTTGAATTGATTGTGTGAACTAACTGTGTACATAAAGATATTTAACAACGAAATTAAAGCATATATTTCACCAAATATCCAGGGCTAGATATGTCAATTCCATTTACTTACATATTCTAAAACGTTCCTCTCGTAAAGGCTGTCTCCTTGCATAGTTGATTCTCCTTCACTTAATGCTTGTCATTATAAAAGATGCCAGACAAAAAGCCCTGACTCGTTCACCTCTGCGGTCAGCTTTCCCGTTAGTGGAAGCCGAAGGATTCTCGTCCAGAGGATTCGTTAGCACTTCAGTAACCACAAAGTGGGGGTACGCTCAGTGGCCTTAGCATAATAGCCTTTGTGAAATGTGTGTGGTTTTGGCTGTGAACCCTGTTTGGCCTCAGACTGCTGCGTTAGGTCCAAATTTCTATGGTCAGAATTAAAGCAAAGTCATGTGGACCACCTCGCCTCAAACAGGGACACAAACTGCTCCAGACCACAGCTTCTCTGACTATGCAGCTGTGTGTCAAGGTTTTGTTAAAGAAGGTTTTGTGTGTGTAGTATAAGATAACTAGCCACATTGAAAACTGAATGATCTACTTTAACTTACTGAATAATTTAACTAGACTATTTAAAGTAGCCATTGAGTGCGGTATCTCTTACTGCTCATTACTGCTGCATTTAATTATGTCTGTCTCCTCTGTCCAGATAACCAGGTCCTGCAGTTTGGGAAGCTAGTGAGCACCTCCAACACCTATGAACCCGTTGCCCCTGGAAACCCCAGGAAGCCTGTAACCGTGACAACAGACCAGCCTCTGCTCTGGAGCATGGGCATCTGCAAGGACAGGAGAAATCGTTCTACTCACTAGTTTCGTTTCTTACAGTATAAAGTTAAAGAAAGGAAAATCACTTTCATGTGGCCAAAGATCTCACTTAACTGTTTCTTAACTTCGTCAGCTCTGTTAAATTCTAAACGAATGGCAGCTTATGAATGTGCGCCTTATTCCATATAAGTATCAGGCAACAAGAGTTATCACCATGCCTACAGTATGTGCCTTTTGATGAGCATCCGTTTACATGCAACAGCTATTTGAACAGACGGGGCAGATTGGTCCGAGTTTCCATTTGCTTTATTTACACAACAAAATATAAATGTGCACAGAATGTAAAAAATGCCATCCCTTCTGTCCCCAATCACACTTTTCACCGCTGCCTCCTGTCCCGGGTATTGCCGTTTGTTGTTGCTTGGCCAGGATTTAACCGCCACTAGAGGAAAACGAGAGGGGCAGTGTAAGTGGGGCAGGAGAAATTTGGTACATGAACAGAAATTTTACTGCAATGTTCAGTTTGAATGACCATATAAACCAATTAACCATTGCTTACAGCCACTCCCCAAAATATAATGTATATCGGTACAACTGTTTTTCCTTTCCAAGAACAGACAACCCAACTTCTTCACTTTGGGATACTGTATATTCTAATTATTACGACATGGTATTTGAATGTTTTATCCTACTAATTGGTCAATGAGAGGAAGAGGAAATGATCAGGGCGAAGGAGAACATTTTAAACATGTTAAATTTAGCTGTCCAAGTTTTATTTTTCTTAACCCTCAGCCATCACTTTAATTTACTACTCCCTTGAGTCATTAAGGACAGAAATGTCCACGTCCTCAAAACTGCTATAAAAATATGACATTGTTTTTTTTCTACTTTTTTTTGCATAAATCTGTTAAACAGCTTCAGCCCTGTTCAAAACTACCAAACATTCAATCATTTTTAGGATTTTAACCCCTTAAATGCCAGTTTGATTACTTGATGTCACTGTTGTTATTTTCCATATAACAGATGTTCGGGGGCTGGGGGATTTTTTTTTAAGCCACCATCCCCATGGTTGAAGCTCAACTGCTTAACTAAAGAGGGTAGTAAATTTTAAATCTGATGCTACAGAAAACTAACAATGCAACAAAGTAAATTTTCTGGCTAATCTTTGACATATGCAAGACTGATAAGAAAAATTTCCAACATTTGTTATATGGAAAATGACAACAGTGACATCAAGTAATCAAACTGGCATTTAGAGGGTTAAATCTGAAAAATGATTGAATGTTTGGTAGTTTTGAACAGGGCTGATGTTGTTTAACAGATTTATGCAAGAAAAAAATATTAATCTGTCAAGTTTTTATAGCAGTTTTTAGGACGTGGACATTTTTGTCCCTAATGACTCAAGAGGGTAGTACATTTGTTTCTCTGTGTTCTATTGGTCTATTACAAAAATTTAACTTTGAATTCCAAAATATGTCGAGAGACGTTACAAAGAAATGTCCCATTTGCATTAACACAGCCAAAATGACAAATGTCCATGGTGATGCCTGAGGGTTAACTGTTGTCTTTTAAATATGCTAATTTTATGTTTGCCATTTTTTTAATGCTTTTTATTTTTCTTAATTGCATTTCTGTTTTACAGCATTCTCTTCTGTAAAGCATTTTGAACTGCATTTCTTGTATGAATGTGCTATATAAATAAAGATGATTATTATTAGCAATACACCTTAACTTACCATACCAGTACATTTGAGATTGCAAAACAGTCTTAGTTTGACACAATTCAGATCGGCCCAGAGAAACCCAAGAGAATAAAGTAGTGGCTAACTCAGGGTTTCTTAAAAGTAAGTCACATTTCCATTTGGCTTAAGAAATATAACACTGGCCATAAATGATATTAAGTCATAGGTTTCGACTGTCTGAATCCATGTTCCAAAAAATAAAAACATTATTTTTGCCAAACTGATTTAAGACCCTACCGATACCCTGTAATGTTAGAACTATATCGACCACCTACGGTTTACTGTAGTGTGGTCTGCAAAGCATTAATGCTATGAGTCTAACAATACACAAGATTCAGGGCTCAATAAATGCTGCTACTTTTGGATCATGTTTTTGGCTTGTTTACATTGATGATAAATGGGGCTCTTCCAGCTCTGGTAAATAAGGTATTTAAAATATAAGATTACTGTTTCAGACCCGTATTAGACTACAAATAGACAGAATGTGATTTTTATATTGATCGCAAGATATTAAATAAACTTGCTATACCGCACCACAGATGCACAGAAATAATAATACATCTTAAATAATCTGTCATTAACAATACTTGAAGCATTTTCTTGACTATTAAAACCAATAACCAATTGTTGCCACTTACACAATGATGTTGTTGATGGGGATGTGAATGAGTTTGACGAAGAAACCAATGAAACCCATGATGGCAAACCCAATCGCTGTGGCCATGGCGATCTTCTGGAATTCTGAAGGAAAAAGCCAAAAATTAATCACTGCCAGGTGCAACAAAACCCATCATGCTCGTTGTGTTCCGCTCAAGGCCGGTTGTGGGGCAAGGGTGGGCAGTGCCCACCCAATCAAAAACTCAGATTTTTTTTTATGTCAGAGAACGCATACATTTTGGTACGGTTTTGAACCTGCGCTCCGATTGGGTGGGCAGCCTACAGCCCGCCTACAAAGGCGCGCAATTCCCCTTAACGCTGGCTTTTCGAGAAGGTTTCTCTCAGGCCGAAGGAGACTAAGTGCAGCCAGCGAAGCTCAGTTTGACCTACATGTTGCATTACATTCATTTACTGGACCAAAATCGATTAGTATGATCACTTGCTGTGCGATCATCACACAGGAAGTGGTCATATTAATCGATCATCGCATCATGTCAGAGTTCTTCTCCACACCGGCACGAGCTCTGACCCCCTTTCGTCGCACCGTGTGAAAGGAAGAGGATCTTGGTGATTTTGGGCCATGAAACATCACAAATAGCTTAGACATGGATGAGTTTGTTAAAATGTTTGCCAAAGGAAACAGGAGACTGATGTTATAAATAGATAAATCAGGGGTAAAGAA
>JAVQJF010028204.1:0-14931 GCA_036023855.1 Gadopsis marmoratus | reverse complement strand
ATTTTGTCTCTCATAGTTGAAGTGTACCTATGATGAAAATTACAGGCCTCTCTCATCTTTTTAAGTGGGAGAACTTGCACAATTGGTGGCTGACTAAATACTTTTTTGCCCCACTGTATATACACACAGACACACACACACACAATATATATATATACACACACACACACACACACACATATATACACATATACATATATATATACACAATATATATGTGTGTGTTTGTGTTTGGCCTTGGCGACCTGTGTGTTTATTGTCCTCACACAGAGAATTAGTCTCATCTCTCTTCAGGCCACTGTTCAGACAAGCCTTTGTCAATAGGATTAACACTGCTCAAGAGACTTCACAATCCTCTCCCTCTGTGTGGACCAGTATGTGAGTGAGTGTGCGTGTATGTGTTTGTGTTCACTTCTAAACAAGTGAGAACCAAGTTTGAGTTTAAGACCTTCACAGATAGGTCAGTGAGGTCCCCAACCACAGTCAGCAAAGCTAAGCTCCCAGCCTTCGGAAATGCCAACCATATTGCCCCTCAACCCAATTAGCGAGTGTCATATCATCATCCTTGAAGGTGACCTGCGGCCTACTTTTCTAAGTAAGCGGCAAGTGAGTGCAGTTATGTCGCCTCTGGACATCATGGAGTAAAAAAATCATCCTGCAGCTACATGAGCAAAGCAATGCCCCATAATCAGTGGAAAGGTTCCAGCATCAGACATTTCCAAACTCACATTCAGATTTCTATTGCAAACTTGTCGCAAGATGCTATAACCAAAAGTAAATGAAGGCTCCTTGCATGCCGTGTGCTTGCATGAGCTCTATAAATGCAAAAATTGCATATAAACATAAATAAATAATGCCGTGTCTTGCACTAAGAATAAAGTTTAAAATGTGGGCACATCAGTGTGGTCGGACCTGTGATGTAGTGCATCTGATCACGAAAGTAACACTGAAAAGACGACCCCCTCATGTGTCTGAGCCAAAGCGACCAAGAAAAACAACATGCAGTGTGCAACAGTGATGAACGCCCCAGAAGCCCAAAGTCTCATTCTCTCACTAACCCTGCCATGTCACAACACACCCGGTTTGCGTTTTTCACTCTTCTGCGTGTTTGTTTTAGACAGGTGGGGAGCAAGTACAGCATAAAAGTATTTTCAGAAAAACACTCCAACTTGATCCTTTTCATAACATGTTTTTCAGGATGAGTAATCAAAGAAGACAGAGGAGAGCAGAGCAGAGCAGAGGAGAAGTGGTGTAGGATTAACAGCAGGGCATCAGGTGGAATGGGAGCTATGTATTGTGCCAGTTTAAGTCTCCAGTGTGATTCCGTTTAAGCTCTGCCAACACAAACAACTGAGGGGTGGAGAGTGAGGAGGAGGGTGGAGGGGGAGAGATATGGGAGGAGAGATAGAATCATACTGGCAGCGAGCTGCAGAGTGAGGGCGCTGCCAAGATGAGGCTCATCACCATGTTTGTGTGTGTGGGTTTTAATGCAACGTTACATCAGACAGAAAAGTCTGAAGGGAGGGCTTCTGGTCTGAATTTGATAAAATGCTGGAGTAGTAGTCTCGGTGGGGCAAAAGAATTTAAAAAAATGTTAAAGAGCAAGGGATTAACTGGTAAAAAAGAAGAAGAAAAGAAACAGATTTTTATAACATGGTGGATATAACAGCCGTGAAAGAGACAGATGTGTGCCTTGTCTTGGGAATTATAGCACAACGTTTACCACACAAGGATAATTCGGGTTTATTACAACTTACAACAGTGCTATCAGCAATAATAACACTGTACTCGTCACGTTAATTTCAGAGATCTGGGAACACAGTGACATTGCTGAAAAGAAGTGAAACAAAAGCAGTAAGAAAATCATACAAATTTTAGACATGTTAGCCAATATTATTTGGAGGAGAATTTAAAGGCGAATGGTACAATTAGTGTGTAAACTGTATGTTGCAAATGTCTGTATCATCTTTAGAACCTTACATCCGTCCTCACCCCTTCCTTTCGCTCCCACAGCCAAATCACCCAACAAACATGGACAGGAGAAAACGGACATGACGGATTGACTGTTGTGTTCCTCTTCTCTCCGCTGGGACAGCCACACAACACTATTTATTGTGACGGCTTTATCTGTTATCTCCACAACACACAAAACCACGCATAGACTCACACCTACAGACACGCTCGCCTATTTATTTCCCTTCTTATCGATGGAGGTTAATGTCTACATCTTCATCTTGTCTGCTGTATTTTGCACCGAGACTCATATTACCCAAGCAAAGACGGGTAGAGCTGCAGAGGGAACGGCACAGACACAGAGCAGGGGACAGACTGGGAGGTAAAGACGAATGACAGCAAAGACAAAAAGATAAGAGCGTGATCTCTGTCTTCATAGTGATAAGCTGAACCAAATGTCATTCTGATTGTTTGTGTTAGGCCTGAGCAGAGGATGAGCAGTGACTGCATGCACGTGCTCCAGTTCCGTCAAACCTGAATGTTGTGACTCGCAAATTGGATAATGGATAACACAGAGAATAAAATATGTAATGGTCCCCAATTCATCAAGATCTTCATATTGTGATGCACTGAGGGATGATGAACAAAGCAGAGGACTCAATTGCCCGATCCGAAGACAACAGGCAAGTTCAGAAATGTTTTACTGGAGGCAGGCAGGGTTCGGTACACAGTCAGTCGGGAACGACAACGACGCCGATTGACGATAAGCACGGTCGTGGGTGAGGAATAAAACAGGGTCATACACGGGGAATCTGAGCAAATGCAGAGAGAAGTTGCTGGAATGTTAGTTACAGGGAACTGAGACGATCTGGCAGCGAAGGGAGGCCAGACACAGTCTTAAATAGTCACAGGGGTGATGAGCGAGTGGCTACAGGTGGCTGATGACGTGAAACAGCTGAGGGATCGGACGAGAGCCTAGGCAGAGGCACGGGGTGTGACACATATCTGTTCTTTGAGAATTTAAAAAGTTAGTGAAGATTTGGTTATTGCTTGTTCTTTTGGTCCTCTTTATATCAGAGCAAAGGGATGAATGAGTTTTGAATCATTAGGGAATGATTTGCTTGCTCACAGCTGGTATTTAATCATGATAGATGGCTGATATAGCAGCAGACTAGACATGTCTTTGTTTAGAAATTGTAACTTTTTTGATGTCACACACTGTCTTTGACTTTGGGTCAAAAATATGTATTAGCTGAAATTTCAGGGCCATGTAGTGCTGCCGGAAGCAGCCTCCTCTTTGGTCCAAGAGGGGAGGGAAGGTTGCTTGCTTGCTTCAAGCTTATCACAGATTTTCCGATCACATATTACTCCGCAGTACACAGACTGTGCCTGTGTCCATGAAACTCATATTATCCGTCACAACACAACACAAGGACATGGGCCACACTTGGTTCATATCAAGGGATCACACCCCCGCCAGTCAGACCATGAACTGAAAGGTCAATGGATGCAGAATGCCACTCGACATGCTCAGTCGATCATATCCCCAGTCTGGGAAATGATGTTTTTTAAGAAAGGCGGTCAGCTGGAGCTGAAATGCCAGAATGGCATTCATAACACTTAGATCTGTCTTTCTCATAAACCTGTCTCAGACGTCACCTTTAGTTTGCACCTTTACTGGAGTCATTACACCTAAAGGACAGATGCCCTCCATTCACACTGAATTCCCTCTCTGACAACGCTGAGTGACAGGTGTCTGTCAGAGGACACACGCACGGTTAACGCAAGCGCAGATGAGAATTTAAACAGTTCACCTGCCCTCTGGACTGATCTCTCAGGAGTGTGAAAGTGAATCAATACCCTTCTCCCTCCTCTAACTGGAGCAGCTACTCTATTAATTAGTGAAAAAAACAGTTACGGGCAAAAATAAGTTGTCTGCCCACTGCCAATCCCTTGTCATTGCTGAAAAACACCCATCAGGACACTCAGCAAAAACACTGGTTTCTGTTCTTTGTTGTTATCATTTGTTTGCGTTTCTGTTTGTTGTGCAGGAAGCCTGGTGTATCCACTCTGTACCCGCTGGTCTTTGTTAGTCTCCTATCCTTTTAATATCTCAGTTTTTGTAGGGAGACTGGGGAGGCATATTAGCCATGCACCGGGAGCCATCTCCCGAGCGCTACTGATAATGCAGTGTGTGTTTGTGTGTCTGTGTATATGAGAAAAAGAGAAAGACGGACTATTTGTGTGCCTCTTTCTTTGTCTCCGTCCTTTTGTTTATCTACATGAGTCTATGTGTGTCTGCGTATTCTCCTCTCTAAACCCTTTAATCTGTCTCCTAGTCTTTCCCTAGTCTTTCCCTAGCTCCCCTGTCTCCTTCTATTGTCTCAATGTCTCCTCTACAGGACCACCTATCCATCAATTTACTTGGAGAAGCGCTCCTACTACCATTCTCTCAGTCTCCATGGCTCCCACGTATTTAGGCCTCTTTCTACCTTGTGCTCCCCACCTTTTCCTTGCCCTCTCATATCTCTTGGTCTCAGAGGCCTCTTTCTCTTTATCTCTCTTCCTATTAAGGCTTTCTCCCTTCTCTTTGCACTCCTGGATCTCTTGCTCTACCATGCCACTCTTTCCCCTCCCTCCCATATCTGCCTTGCGCACATTTTCCTTGCATTCTCATATCAGTTGGTCTCAGTGGCCTTTCTTTCCCTCTGTCTCCATGCTCCATATCTGTCTATCTATCCCATGTCTCCATGACTCTTTCCTTGCATCTAATCCCTTTATGTTCTCATTAGTCCTGCTATAATCTGTCCTTTAATCCATGCTAATTGCAAACTCCCATTGCCCAGATCCTGATCTGATGTTGTATTTGATACACATCCGCCCTCCCCGTCTATCCCTTATGGTTTGATCTGCAAAGGGCTACAATGCATACCAAAATATCAAACGCCTGTGATCTGTAAGTCTTTGTAATTCTTTACCCTTGGTTCAGTGAATGTGGGTGAAATGAGAGTCTGAATATTCTAAGGTAATTTAGAGATTTTTAAGAGTGGACTCCTGTTTTGTTAGCATCTTGTTAGGAAGAACACCCACACGCACGTGTAAGCTGGTGATGCAGCACACAGTCCTGCCAACGGCTTCACGCTATTCCGTTGATCAGCAGTTGGTGGTGATAACCAGCCGTGGAATGTAGCAATGCACTAACAAAGAAGAAGAAAACCGCTAGCACACGAGCATGGATGTCAACAATGTACATTTTTAATTCTTCCAAAACAATGAGGAAGGAAATGCATCCAGCATGTTTGTCAGATGTCAAGGATACACACACTTTTTTGGTTTTGGTGACAAACACTGAATACAAAAGTAACTTTGTGTCATGCCCCTCGTGTTTCCCTGATTGTTGAAGTGCTTTTACCTGTTCCCCTGTGTTCACCTGTCGTTCATCCCCTCGATAGTGTCCTGTGTATTTAAGTGTGTTCAGTCGCTTGGTTCTCTGTGGTGTCATTGCCTATGTTTATGTGGTGTGTTGCTTGTGTGGATGATCTCTACATTCAGTACCGTTTTGAGATCGGCTCCCCTGTTGCCTTGCCTTTTGTGAGTGCCTTTTTAGTTGTTTCGTTTCATTAAAACCTATTCGTTCCGGCTAACTGCGTTTGGGTCCCTCTTTCCCTCCTCCACACCCCGCCGCCGTTCCTGACACTTTGGTCCCCCCAAAAAAACAAACTCTAAAATGTACCTATGTCATGGATTCCTAATGCTGTATGCTGGCTGGCATTTTGTATTGTAAAAATATCCAGCAACCCATTACTCATTACATCAAGCAATTGCTATACTCATTACACGAGTAGAGTTGACAAGCCTGCCATTATCTTTATTGCTGTGTTAATACTGCTAATGGATCAGAAAAAATAAATGGTAAAACATGGATTTCTCAAACCACCTGTTTTTTTATTGTACCCTCTGTTGTCAAAAGCAGAAGCAAATTCTATAAACCCTTCATTTTGGTGCTGGAGGGAGGAGGTTAAAGAGGAGCCAAGCCGAAATTAATTCACTGTTGCCTGCAATGCACGCAGTGTCAGGTGAGACATCTCCGTTGTCTACATCAGAACGCACAGCAGACAGGGAAGGATAATGAGTTATTTCAACAAATTCTACCTGAGAGCACCCAAAACGCAATCCGCCTCCCTGACAGTTGTGAGGCAGAGCCTCCTTCCCCTGCCTGCTGTTCTGCACAATGTTATGCTCTAGTAAATTCATTCTGCATACCTCTGCACTCATCTGCAACTCTTCACAGGTCATCGCAGAGTGTATTCGGCCATTAAATGAAAAACACCTCGGAAAGGGGAGAGAGGGGGGGAGGAAGGGAAAATTAATATCAATGGTTGTGCTCCTAATTGGCTTGTCTGCTTGATAAAGGACACAATAACCCGACCCTGCTGCAATCCCAACCCCCTTCTAAAGTAGGTACTAGAGCCGGCATGTTTGCACACACAAACATAAGCATAAACAAAGCAGAATATGTGCACACAGAAAAACACACACCTCCAGCAACCATCGTAACTGACAAAAGTGCTGGCTGAAGACCATAAACAACCATAATCATCATTACCGCAGGGTAATCTCAATCAGTGTGTGTGTGTGTGTGTGTGTCTCTGTGTGTTTATGACTATAAGTCAGATTTAGTGCTGTGTCCCCTCAGGTCAAGGCCGATGGACAGATGTGTCATGTGGAAAATGGCTTCTGCCAAGACACACTCGTTTTTCACTCTGGATTTTTACTCACACAATCCATCACCCTGCATATCCATCAGGCTCGTCATATGGACGGGGATACAGTGAACAACACTCATGATTACAGAGGAGGATGAGCAGGGCACAAATAACTCCTCAGAGGCGAGGGCAAAGAGGAAGAGAGCAAAACGCAAATCACAGCACGAGGTTAGAAAGAGAGTTCAGATAATAGGCAGCTGGAAAAGAGAAAACAGGCAGAGACAGTGAAGACAAAAATGAAAGCAAAGACTGAGAAGATGAGGACACGACAAGCAAGAAGGGAGAGGCGAAGGATCGGTGGTGACAGAGATGTTTTGAGGGATTCTGTGTGAGAGAGGGGAAACAAGTGCAGCTTGAGAAGAGAAGTGAGAAGTGTCGTGAGAATATTCACAGCTAAGGGGAGAAGATTCATGCTTTAGTTAAAGGCAAATTGGCACAACTGAACTTCACGTCATTAATTAGGAGCTAAATCAAGGTGGGAAAACAATAACGGCAAAAATAGTGCACGCTGTCATATTACTAGCAGTAAGTCAAGACTTTCTGGTCGAAGAAAAGCGTAGCTCAGATAATTACTTAACTTCATAAAGGATGTCGGCAATGGGCATTTTCTCAATTGCACCTTCAAGCATAACCCTCCTTATCTTTTATATTGCTTATATGTGCTGAACATATATATACTGTCGTCTATAACCAAACACAGATATAGCATCTGCGATCTGACACAGCTCAGATTTTGCAAAAGCGAGCATGAAATAGAAGGCACAGCAATAAACATCTGCTCTACGAGTGTTAATATTTTCTTAGAGGAATTATAATTTTTTTTAAATATTCATGCTCAGCACTCAGCAGTGGTGGTAAAAACAAAGTCAAGAGGATTAGGATCATGTAAAGCACAAAGAAGAAACGGCATTTTATATCACTGTCAATAGCATAAAAAAGCTGCTATGACAACATTGCTGTAAATACTCGATGGAATGGGAGGCTACTTGCCTTTCCAGTCTCCGAAGTTCCATTTCACCTTTCAGGTTTTTGGCTACAGATTGCTAAACAGGTCTCAAATGTAGTCAGTTGATTGAAAAAAAACTGTCAGCAGATTAATTGATATTGCACCACAGCCCTAATTACAAGCACATCACACCTCACAGTTCAGCAGTGAGGTGCACATGAGCTATAAACTGACTGCACTTGAGTGCGTGGGTGCATGTACTCAAGTGCAGTCAGGCAGTCACACACACAAGCAGGCATGCACACACCCGCAACAAAAGTCTAAATTCCTTTCACGTTGCTGTGACACAATACAAGAGAAACAAGTCTCTCTAGTGTCCATCAATTATCAAAGAGGCTCTTGCTGGATTCTGGCTTTGTATTGCTCATGAACGTTGTGTGCGTCCTTGCGTCGACTGGGTGCTATGTTCATCATTGCACTACTTTGTTGTCAGCAGCATGATGGATATCAGGCTTTTATCCTTAAAGACATGCTTTTCTTCAATTCTGACTTCTTTTTTCCCCTTTTTATGGTCCAGCTGTGCCGCTACCCAAACAACTGCTACTCCCTTTCCGTTTGCTTTGTGTCGTACTCTCACGTGGCACGATCAAACAACGTACCTATCAAGTCCCATCCTGGGTAAAATCTTATTTAAGTGAAGAAAGAAGACTGGGGGATGAAAGATGGAGAAAGACATGTTGTCAATAATCATCAAGGAGGGCTAATTCATGCCTGTGCTTGAGTCAGTCTCTCTTTTACTTTATTCCTGTCAACGCTGACTCAACCCTTGGTGGTGGTGGTATGGAGATTTAGCCCGGCTTGTGGCTTAACCATGGTGCTATTTCACTGTATGTCTGAATGAGAATCATTGACACTGTAAAACACAAAAATGTTCAGGCCTTGAAGCACACAGTATAGTTTTTCTGGTTGCTTGCGAAGCGTATTACGTTTGGAGGATTTCGCCGTTGCATCAGCCTGGAGAATTTCTTGCAAGCGTTTATTACAGGCTAAGACACTGCGAGCCACAGCTTTGTGAATAAAAAAGCTGGGCAGCTTTAGACAGCCCAGACATTTCAGAGGCACACACGGTGTCTTTCAGAGGAGAACAAAGAATAACCTTTGACACTCCTCTCTCATCCAGCCTGCTACATTCTTTTCCTCTGCTTCATTCCTACCCTGCTCTTGGTTTGCAGTCAATCTGCAGGTGAAGATGCTGACCTCGCTGAGCCAGACACTAACCCGCTGGGCTTCTCCCTGAGCACACAAAGACCCAGCAACCTTCTCTATCTTATTCTACCTCTCTTACATACTCAATCTCCTTTTCAGCTTTGTCTGCTCTCTCAGCTTCTTTCTCATTTCTCCCCTTGGTATTCCCGTCTCCCCGTTCCCTCTTCCCTTCTTTCCCTCACTGCCCTGCTGTCTCCATCTCAGCTTGAGTTATCGATTTCTGTAAAGGTTGAAGGCGGCTGCCGCCTTCCTTTCTCTTTTCTCTCACTCACTAACCTCTTCTTTCCTCTCCTGCCTTTCTATCTTTTTAGCCTCATCTACTTCAATGAGCTTGCCACATTGTTTTTAATTAAACTTTACATTCTGTTTCCTTCAGTCGTTCTCTCTCTCTCTTTCCACCCATTTTTGTCTCTCTCTGGGAGGCTAAAATTTAAGCTAACGCTACTTTTGTATGTCTGGCCCTTTTGTCTCCGACTCCTACCTTGACCTGACCTGGACAGAGTGCACTCGTGTCAGTTAAACAACACTGAGCAAATATCCTATATCACATAACTAAATAACAAATGTACCCTGAAATGTCTCTCACGATCAAAGTACGCCCACATTACAGAGCGCATGTGTCCCAAAGAAATCAATCCCTGAAGAAAACACAGCATTCTCTTCAAAAGTTGTTCTTTTCTCCAAACATCATTTTAAATCCATTCTCAAACGCTAGTCAGCGCAGCAAACAAATTAAGCAAAAAAAATAAATAAATGAATGCTCAAAACAAACAAAACAAGTATTGTGTGCATGTAAGCATCTGGTAAATGAGCTACAACCTGTATAAAAAAAAAGCTCAGTCCCTTGAGGCAGGTTTTAGGATGGAACATAGAAATATGTCTTGAGTGCATCAGCGGTTTCTAAAGGGACGAGGCTGCAGGATAAGGCTCTATGAGCTGATTTCTCACAAATACGGAGAATGAAGTGAATGCTTTTTGTTGTTTTTTTATGACACGTGTAAACAATTTATCACAACTTCTTCTCTAAATAATGCATGTACAGGAACATGATAATGGATATAAACAGCTCTTTAAGCCTGTATCTGGGAGAAACTCCACGCAGGTTATGGTCATATTTTACATCTAGAATACTCTGTGTCCTCACATAAGGGCACTCAGCATGATTTATTGCGACAGTGATTTGTGATAGTCGTCCTCACGGGCCACATGTGTGACCTCGTATACATTTGTCTTTATCAATTTTTGTCCCTGTGAGCAGACACATTCTTATGAGCACAGTAGCTCACATTCACAGACTTACTTCAGACGTTTCCCTATAGATTTCGGAAGACCTTCCTGTCACAGCCCACTAGTTACTATCCGTTTCCTGTTTTAGGAAGTACTATTCTGTTCACTGTTATGATTTATTTCCTGCCTTTGTTCTTGTCCCGCCAGTTTTGATTAGATTCACCTGTGTTCTAGTGCTCACCTGCCCGATTCCCTCGTTAGTCCCTTTTCTGTATAAACCGGTTCATTTCCTTTGTTGATTCATCCTGTTTACGTCACTGTTTGCTACTGCTTGCCCCGTTTTTAGTTTCCGTGTTGCTCGTCCTTTTGTCTCCGGACTTGGACTGTTGCCTGTCTTCCTGCATTACCCCCATGTAAACTCACATATTACAAACAAATCGTCGAACTGCTCCTGTCTGCCTGCACTGTCTGCTCTTTGGTCCTTTCTCTGCTTCTGGTACTTTGCACACCCTTGACACTTCCTGCATAAATCTGCATATTAATGACAAAAAATTGATACTGCTGAAATGGCTGTAACAGTTAATTCTTAAAGATACAGCGCTCATATTAATGCCACCCATGCGCTATGTGCAGGCAAGTAAGTTTCTCATAAATATTTATCAGTGCGTTAATGGGCATAGTGAATGGAATAAGTATTAGGTTAATATGACTATATTTAATACATCATGGTGATTAAGTTGGCACATTAGGCAGCAGTGCCTCTTGTTTTAAAGATATTCCTTCATCTTCTTATGCCCCACTATATTACTTACAAACACTTGGAAGTGTAAACTACCTGTCAACTGTGTACACTATAGAGATTATTTTCTAATAACGAACCACTGAAAGCACACCACAACACTGAGTGTGTGTAATATGTAAAGCTACAGCTGTTTTTCACGTTAGTAGGTGCGGAAATGAATTCCACATTTAGTGAGCAACTTAGCATAAAGCCATTACCAGATCTTTCAGCCAACAGCCATACTGTTTAACTTACACTTAGAAGAATGAATTGAGTGCTCCACTTTTATCATAGTCGTGAGACGTGATGGATTTCTTAAAACACAGGCACACAAAGTGATATCAAAATGCAAACTTGCCATAAACATGATTTACCCTTCAAAAATGCTTCACACAAAACATTATGGCAGTTAAATAAATCAAATACAGCAACATGTCTGTGCTTTCTATAGCTATTACTTAGTAGGTCATGTTGAATTTAGATAGAAACCTGAAGCATTATGCAATGAATTGCCAATTTATTCTCAGAAGTGCAGGATTATACTTCAGCAGTTTTAACGTGTTGCTCACCTGCCCATCATTCCCTAATAACCTGTCCATGATGTCCTGGGGAACATGATGACCATATTAGTAATGAGGACATGGCTGACAGGTGAAACTGCACCTGGCTTCTGGAAGCTCATTACAGAGTCTTAATGGTGTGCTGTGTTCCATAATTAGGAAACTTTTCGGCTCTCTGGCCAATCTCCCTGTTTGGTTGCTGTGCTGGCTGAGGCCAGCACAAGTGCTTTGGTTTGGTTTGACAGCTCCAATGCACAGTGTCTGAGAGATCTGTGGAGCACTCATTGGATGTGCCAGTGGAAGGTTCTGCAGGAGTTTACATCAGGACACATTCAGGATGACAATGGGGTTTGAGATTGAGTGAGTTAGGGGGGCTAGGAGATGTAAAGTTTGACATCATAGATGTGTCCGAATGTGTGTGTAATGAGCACATTTGTGCATTTTACTTTTTTCACTTATCTATATTTTCTCCTGTATTGTGTTTTGCTGACTGGCCTGGTACCAACTTCCACGAATGATGTAACTGTGGATGTGCAACTGTGTTTGTGCATACAAAATATTATTACTACATTATGTGCAAGCCTGCTTTTGTTTGTTAATGAGAGTCAGAAATTTGTTGTTTCCAAATCCAGACCTTTAATTAGGGTTCCAAACTTTTCAAGCTGGGTGATAAAGTTATTTTGTGCAAAATGAACCTGCATTTGAGTTTCAAAGAACTTCGACACCTTTGCAGGTGATCTTTACGTATACACTTGTATGAGCCAGTGAGTACCAGAAGTATTGGGAATCGGGAAATTGTTCCAGGTTCATAGTTTGTTTTCTTTATGGTTGACCATAAATATGACAACTACAAACAAAACAATTGACTAATTAGACCCAGAGTGGCTGTTTTTGAGACTTTTGTTTGCAATGAAGATACTCAACTGCATAAAGGTTGGGTAGTTCTAAAACACATCAACCAACTATTATCGTTATTTCTGGATGTGCGGGAAGACATTAATGCACTGGATTACTGTTATGCACGGTGATGAGTAGTCTAAGTAGTGTATCTCAGAGTATAAAAGCATATATGTACCTATTATGAGGTTAAATTAATTTTTAAATGACTAGAAAGTACTGTAGCAGGTATGCAGTACATTAAGTGCTTTGAGTGTGGGGTAAGTGTTTGATGCTGTGCCAGTTAATGAGGGCCAGTATGATTGAGTTGAATTTTCAGGTCCTGTCTCGCTGCAGAGGAGAGCAAATGATGAATACACTTCAATCATTTCAAGACAGGTCTTCATCATTTGTTGGAGCTGTCAGACAGTTATCAGGGCTCACTGTAGGCAGCTGGAGAGGAGGCCTCGTCCATAATTGAAATTGAGTTTAGAAATGTCACATGTATCCGTCCATCTAAATTTCAAGCCGGGAACTCCCCATTGGTGCACAGCATGTAGTGACCTGACAGTACCTATCAATCCACACTTCAACATTTTAGTCAATAAAGGCAATCACCAGTGGGGGATTTGTTCACTTTTAACAAGGGTCATGTTGGGCAGCTTCGGTATGAGACTATGCCGTGGGCAGAACTCAGTACTTTCATTCTTTGAAAGAAACGTACTTGCTTTACCGTCTTCACCTACTGTATAACCGATAAAATAATTAGGAGACAGGTAGCTGGTATTATGTGGAGGTGCTCACATTTGTGTTTTATTTAAAGCTGCTGCACCATCTCATGCCCAGCAATTATTCTTTGAAAGCTAGTTTTGAATCCAAAAACGGATGATTTAACCTTTACATCACCAGCTGAGTAACCTTTGCATTCTTTGCCGCGGGACAAGGCTGCCAATTTCACAGACGCAGACTGAGCTTTATCAAAAACCAAAAAAGAATGAAAATCAAAATGTGACCATGTCAAGGGGTAATCCTGTGACCTTCCCATAGGATTTCTTTTACAAAATCCACTGCGATGCTACTCTCTAGTATTTGTGTTCACATTAGAGTATCTACATCCAAGGTCTAACTCCTCTGCAGTGGTTTCTAAGTGAGGAAAACAGAACGCTAATCTATTCTGGTGTAATCATGCTTTGACCTGGCTAATGGAGGCAGCATACCCCAGGGCAAGATGTAATCAGGAAGACCGTTAATAAAATGAACAAGGCGGCTTTACTGAGCTTACTAATGTCCCTGACCTTCCCTGAGGGCCAACACTTGCACATGCACATATCAGATGCAGTCTTAGGCATGACCATACAAACAGGCGGAATAATGGAAACCCGTGGATAACAAAGAGACAGCATGTTGCAAACATAATTATTATCCTATGATCCCTCAACCCTCTCCCCACTATCTCTGCACTAAATCAACTCTTTAAGTAGGGATGAATTACCGGTCCACACCTCACAAAAACTTTCACACAAGTTCACACTGCTAGTTCAGAGAGACTTTCAAGGCATCATCTATTTCTGTACATGTGTGTTTAGTTTACGGTTGCAGGGGGATCGTCTCCACCCGGGGTCACACATATCAACTCAAGGGAGCGAAATCACGCCTCCATAAACAGCTGTCAATCCAACACTGTGATGACTGACAGTGCCAACGTTCAAGTCACCTGGTACTTGGCTATATTTACATGAATAACACTTTGAGCATAGAAGTATAAGCATGGATCTACGTATAGGTAGGTGCATGCACCTGCAAATGCAGACACACAAAAACATAAACAACCCTCCGTAACTAAAATAAAACTACTATGGTGAGCAGGAAAACAATGGAGGCAAAAAAAATCAAAACATGTCAAAAAGCTGTCAGTTTATGATTTCTCATGGAAGTAGACTAAGTTAAGGCTGCCATGACAGGCATTTATTAGCAGCTGGCAGCTCAGCTGTAACCTTGCACACCCATGCATATTTCCAATTAACTACTCTGACATGCTGTTTCACACTCTTTTTCAACATGCAGTCTCCCTTTTTCTTGTACACTCGCCTTCACTGTTCACTGTTTATGTTTTTTGGGATACTGTTACACCCCATCTGCTCCTTACTATGTGTTCATGTGCCTATAATTTTTTATATGTTTTCCTACTTTGTTCCTAACTACCTTTTAGTTGCTAAAATAATAGATCTCTTGTTCCTATTGCTTCTATTTCACTATTTAAATACATAGACCACAATGTCATCCTAAAATAAGGATAAGATAATAATCAGAAAATGTGACACCTGATACAAACAGAAAATGCCCTCAAGTTTCATGGCTGATCTACACTGAGAGGGGTGTTTAGCTACTGGCCTTGCACATCAACATGATGTAACCACTGTTTAAGTCCACCACTGTTTAAGTCCCTTAAGACTCTCCAGCTGATTCAAAATGCTGCGGCACGTTTATTGACAAGAAAGAGGAAAAGAGATCATATGACTCCAGTATTAGCATCTCTACACTGGTTACCTGTAAAAT
>JAVQJF010028203.1:0-13513 GCA_036023855.1 Gadopsis marmoratus | reverse complement strand
ACAGGCAGACAGAGAGAGAGAGAGAGAGACAGAGAGACAGAGACAGACAGACAGAGAGACAGACAGACAGACAGACAGACAGACAGAGAGTTCAGAGGTGAAAGAAGAACATAAAGATAAACATATTTAAACAATGTCTGCAAATGCCAATTTGATGCCAAATGCCAATGTACATTTGATTTAACTTAGACACAATGTCATAGCTTTAGTACACTGTGTGCATTATGTTAAAATATATATATATATATGCCTGTATGTATATTGGTTATAAAGCAAGTTATGCTGAATCATTAGCT
The DNA here is from genome assembly GCA_036023855.1 of Gadopsis marmoratus. Taxonomy (NCBI): domain Eukaryota; kingdom Metazoa; phylum Chordata; class Actinopteri; order Centrarchiformes; family Percichthyidae; genus Gadopsis; species Gadopsis marmoratus. The sequence goes on along the minus strand of JAVQJF010028203.1, from coordinate 13,217 downwards.
GCAGACTTCAGCGAAACAATAAAACACATATGGTGAAACTAATGTTACCTGCAGGACTCTCTTTGGCAGGCCGGTCTTGTGTGCGAGGCAGGTCCAGTCTTTACCATCAGGGTTGTGCTTCTGGGCGAAGTACGACTCCAAGGCTCTGAGCTGCTCGCTGCGGAAACACGTCCGAATCCGCTTGGTCCGCCTGCGGGTGCGCCCGCCCGTCACCCCGTCATCCAATCGTGGCTCTGAACTGCTCACAGACTCCTCCCCTTCACCTGAGATCTGATTTTGAGCTGTCTCTCACACACACACAGGAGTGTTTTGTTAGCTAAGCTAACAGTCAAACAATCCTTTTTAGCCTCTTTTAGTTCCAGGTTTTGGTTTTGCGTCACGTTTCCTGTCTGGTTCAGTAGCAGGAAGCTGTTTTTATTGAACTGGTCCTGATGAACCCACTTAGACTTTGAGCTTCAGACACATCTTTCCTGCACTCTGATGAATTTCTATGCACCAACTTCATCGTCGCAACATGATTGTAAAAGCAGAGCAGCAACAGTTACGATGAGGATTAAAACATCAGCTCATAGACAAAGTGTTTGGTCTGTCTGCTCGAGGCATTCAGTCTCCATGACAACGGTGACGTAGAGTGACAAGCCTGTTTAATACTTCTCTGCTGCGTCTCGTGAAACCTTTTTGTATCATGTCTCATGTCAGTCCACGTGTGTCCATCAGAGCAGACTGTACGACAGCACGGGACAAATGGCGTCCTGTATTGATTCAGTGCAACTCTAAATCCACCGTACGCTACCTGCTCAGCACCAAACAGCAGGCCGATAGTTAGAGGCTAGCTGTGTGCTAACACGTTAGCCTAAACCACCTGTGTGTTTGCCCCCCCCCAATGGCCAATTAGTGCAGCCTTACTATGAAGACCTTCGCTTGTTGGCATGTAAAGCAACTACATTTTATTTTACATTGTATGTTTGTGCCTCACAGCACCGAGGGACGAACAAAAGAAACTACAATATGCAGTTAAATTACAGATCTTTTAAGAACCTTTAACACATTTTTAAGACTGCAACGGCACAAGTTGTATCTGGTTATCAGCAACACACATTTGCAGCATACAAGTACATTTATTTTGTCTTAGTTTGACCTGACTCAGATCAGCCGGAGGGAACAAAACTCAAGAGAATAAAATAGGGACTAACCCAAAGGCAAGGTTTATTAAAAGTAATAACAGTCACTCTCTCTCACTCACATTAACAAAACATTTCCATTAATAAACATTTGGCCTAAGAAATACAACATTGGCTATAAATGATAGTAAATCACAGACTGTCTGTTTGACTCGATGTTCCAAAAACTAAAACCTCGTCAAACGCAGATTAAGATGTTTAACACTGTCAGTGTTTTTGACAAATCACTTCAAAGCTTCCTGGTGAATTATGCCCTCATTTGAATTAAACCTGTATAACCTTTACCCCCCCCCTTTTATTGTGTCAACTCTACAGAGGAGGAGGAGGATGAGGAGGACAAACTCAGTGTCTCACAGATTTCTTTATAAAAACACACACAGTCAGCTCAGCGCTCACCTTCTCTCAGATTTGGTTGTGGCGGGAGATCGTGTGATAGCGAGGCACTCCCGTCGTCATGGTAATGCGATTGGCAGTAGAGGTTCTGGCCCTGCATGCAGTACAGGTTCCCTGGTATCAACGTCACGTCACACTCCTGCAAAACATGTGAATTATCGTAAAAATGTCAGCATTTAAGATGAGACAAGACAGAACTTTCTTTATCTCGAGGGAAATAGTCCTTAAACACATATCCAAAATATACCCGTGGTTAACGGTGAGGATCAGAAGCTGCTCATATCTCAAGCTGCTTCTTGGTGAGTTGCATATAGATGTTCCAGAGTCAAGTCCTGTTATGTGCTCTTCACCAAATGTAATGCCATTTTAACAACAGAGTTTTTAATATATTAAAGTTAAACAAATCATGAATGCTTTTTTAAAATGTGTATTTATTTGGTAAAACGAGTGCAACTGAACTTAATCATAAAAAAAGTACCTCTGACATTCAGCATGTAGCACTGTTAGCATCAGAACGAACTTTGTATGTTTCTGTCCTGTTTGGTTGTATTTAAAAAACATACCTATCAAGTATTTTTCACATTCATTCATTCACATTTTAAAGACTTGCCGTCATGTGATCATTTTTATTTGTATTTCTTCATGTTTTATCTTTATCCTGCCTTTGTTTTACTTTGTTTATCTTTTAATGTTTTCCGTTTCTTTGTTTTCGGAGCCTCCTGGTTTTGCTTTGTCTGTCAAAGCACTTTGTAAACTCTGTTTTTAAAGGCGCTATAGAAATAAAATTATTATTATTATTATTATTATTATTATTATGTTAAAGTGCAAGTCATCAAATTTGTGACTCGAGTCCACACCTCTGATATGTTTGTACAATCTCAACAACAGGTAAGTGCATATTGTTAATTCAAAATGTCCATGACGTTGCACATTATGTCCCGTAGATCAGACAGTTTAATACATATAAAAACGTTAGCTGCTGTCGCAGTGTTTCTGTAAATGTTTCTCGCTACCTGGCAGGAGAAGCAGTGAGGATGGAAGGCCAGCTCACCAGACCGCATGACCAGAGAGGAAGCTGGGATTGGCTGGAAGCAGCGAGCGCACTGACCGCCTGCAAACATCCTGATCGGGGCGAGAAACCAAGCAAGGAGACGTCAACAGATGCTGCCGTTGAATCGCAGCCAAACCCAAACGTCAGGAAATGACCTCGTTCGTGTGTTAAAGGAGGATTTCGTGACCTTCCTGACCTGCTGTAGTCCTGTTGGCAGTAGATGTTTCCATCCCTCCAGTAGAGTGACGGGTGCGTCTGCAGCTCGCAGTCACACTGGCTGCAGCGGAGGCAGACGCCGTGCCACACCCTGCCTGCAGCCAACAGGAAGAAGCGGTCGCACACCTGCTCGCCGCAGCCGCCGCACATCATTGGCTCCTGGATGGACACAGCTGCCGGAGTCTGCAGCAGATTGACAGACATTTGGTTTCCCTCCTTAAACCAACAGAAATGATTCAAAAATCACCAGACAAGCTGCAATATTTCTCTGTATTAAGTAACATCTGTTTCTGTGATTAATCTAGACTCCCTCATGAGAGCTCATAAAGCCACTCCAACTCCAACGAAAGGAATTCATCTCTAAAACAAAAAGGAAACAAGTAGTTGACTGTGAAAGAGAAAAAAAAGAAGGTGATAAAAATGTGATGTTAAATCCTCTGTTAGGAAGTTTACTTTGGACATATTTCATCTGTTTACACTTGCCTTTGTGTCATTTTTCTAGTTTCTCTTATTTTAATTCATTTCTGTTTTATACAGGAGCTAATGGAGATCCAGATTTAAAATAAAGTCCAGCACCACACCTGTCTGAGGCCGGTGCAGAAACTCCTGCCGTGTTTGATGGAAGATACTGATGCTCTTGCTTTCATAATTGTAATTAATGAATTTCTAGTCTGGTCTGAAAGCATACACACATTTACTCGAGTATTGTATTTTTTACTGCACTTCGTTTGTCGGACCGCTTTAGTTGCTTTTCAGATCACAGTGTTTCATCCTGTTCTTATCTCCAGACGTGGTGACGTTGAATGTTTGTGGTGAACTGAAGGACGAAGAGTTCCTTGATGGGTGTGAGAAACTCCTCCTCCTTCATTAGACCATGATGCACCGCTGTGGATTAAACCGGCCAACGAGTTCAAATGAGCTCAGCCTGAAACATCTGCAGCAGTAAAATGCAACATCCACATTGATGCAGCAGGAGCATGAATCCAGAACCAGCAGAATAAAAACACTGGCATGAGTACTTGTACTTTGGATGCCAGTAATTGTTTTGACTTGTAGTGGAGTATTTCCACAGAGTGACATCAGCACTTGGTGCATTTAATATCTTTGTTGCAAAGCACTTTGAACTGCATTTTCCTGCATGAATGGTGCTATATAAACAAAGCTTATTATTACTTTTACATAAGTAAAGTAATCCCCCTCGGTCATGCTCACATTGTCTGCAGCAGCGCTCTCCTCCACCCCCGCCGGGCTGCCGCCCAGCTCCGCCCCCTCCACCTCGTCACCAAGGTCACTGCTGTACAACAGGTCCCGGAGGGCTCGGTCGTCTGGCGACATCATGATTGTCCTGAGAAGGTAGGGGGGGTAATGATCAGTCCACTTGGTAATCACAGCCCTCATTAGAGAACTACAGTCAGACTCATTTAAAGTCTCTATTAATACACAACAAGAGCAGCGCAGCCGAGAGAAAACTACACCATGTTCACCAGCTGCTGGAATCCCTCCTCCTCTCGCTGGACGTCACATGTCAACAGCTTTCAAAAGGTTTTGGTGAAATGTACAGACTCACTAATTGGCTGAATAAGTATTTACTTTGCCTCCCTGTCGCTTTTCGAGTCTCTTTAATAATGTGCTACACGTTATAAAAGGCCATGTACAGTTTAATATCTCTAGAATTAGTCGTCTGTCTCTCCCTTTATACTCACAGCTGCCGCCTCAGGTCATTGGACACATCAGGATTAAACAGCTGCCTCTTCTTACATTAAAGATCTGACATGCAGCTTCTGTAAATTCCTGCGATCCTGCAGATGTTCTGGACCTGCAGCAGCTTATGAGACGGTGTCTTTTAGGATCAAGTCTGAAATGGAACAGAAACCTCTCACAGTCACGTAACAGCCCTTTTATCTGTGAACCCCTATGCTGCCATTATATTAAGAATAATTATTATTACTCTGATGTAGCTTTTTTAATATATATTGTTTATTTTGTTGTTGCAGCATTTGAAGTTATTATGTCTGAATTAACAATAAAATGTTTTTATTCACTCTGTTTTATTGTAGTTTAAATTGCTCATCTGGAACCTTTTAATTAGTTTGAATGTTTGAAATATTTGACTGTTAAAACACTTTGAGCTGCATCTGATGTATGAAAGGTGTCATGCAGATAAAGTTAAATGAAGTTATGAAAATGACCATAATTATTACACTCAGATAAAGAGAGTATATGCAGTAGAGGCCTAATTGTTTCAGACAAGAAAAATGTGCAACTTTAAAACAAATTAAAAACATTATAGCATTTTAACAGAAAAAACTAAATGTAGAACAAGACGACGAGGACAGACACACAGGTACAGATCAGTACGTTCAGCTGGGGTTTAAGTTTGTTATCTAATATTAACAACCAAAAGCAACAATAAGACGTGTCCCTTTCCTGTCAGAGATTTTAACTTTGAAACATTTTGTGGGCATTAGTTCCTAACTGCCTCTCGCCCAATGTCAGCTGGGATTGGCTCCAGCCCCCCCGCGACCCTTCGGGATAAGCGGTACGGAAAATGAATGAACGAATGAATAGTTCCTAACTCTGAAAACCATTTGTTGAAGTATTTCCAAAGCTGTTTTCAACAAGCTGCTAATATGACGTGTTGCGACAGAACAAGATGAGAAAAGTCACTATTCCTGAGCTGCCATAAACATTTGATCTTCTTTATTTGTAGTTGATATTTTCTTAAATAGTGAGATTCAAGATTCAAAGGTTTGATTGTATGCACAGTGAACTGTGGGAACTCAATAATATATGTGATGTAAGTGCTAAAATGTGATTCAAAGTCAAATGTACAGGTGTCACAGTTGTGAAGAAAACCATACGTGTCGATCGACAGAAAAATAATCAGCAACTATTTTGATAATTGATTTATCAGTGTAGGTCATTCATATTTTCTGTTTTTCTGTGTTGTATATTATTACAAACCGAATTTGGTCAGACAAAACATTTGAAAACAAGACATTTGAAAACAGTGTTTGGCATTTCTCACAATTTCTTGGACATTTTACAGATCAGAGACAGATGCTTCTACAGATAAAGAAATGGGCTGCAGCTCTAAACTACACTTAAAATGTCAGTTCGCCGCTGAGTTCAAGTGTGCAGGAAATAAGTGAATAAAGAGTCCATCACCCCGTTATCCAGGTAGACAGGTAGAAGAGCTCACCTCCTGGTTGGTTGTCCACTGAGCGTGCTCTGTAGGAGCTCTTCTCACCTGCTGTGTGAAGCCCAGAGTTTCGCCTCACACAGTCGACCCCCTGAGCTCGCTCTCTTCTGCAGGTGTCTCTGCAGCCTCCTGGTTTGTGGTTTTGGTATCAGTTTCCCCCCCCGTGAGCGCCGACCTGAGGTCTGCTTCCGCCTCGTCCTCCACCAATCGCAGTCACAGCATCTGAGCTGACGGCAGGACCAGCACCTGTCCCTGCCGCCTCACCGTCTGTCCCAGGCGACGTCCCGACACACACCTGTAAACAAGAGGCCCAGGCGGCTCGGAGAGCAGGAAACAAGTGATCCGATTGGCCGCCCGGTGAGCAGATGGGTGGGGGGGCTGCACCCCGGGGACCAATTAAAACAAACAAAGGGCGTTTAAAAGTGCATCTGGGAGCTGCACAGGAGGATGAAAAGACAACTGCTCGATCCCTCGGCAGCGTTTGGACCAAACTGGTTTCTTCCACGTGACGTTTTTTCTCCTGTTTAACCGAAAGAATCCTGACAAAGAGGCACAGTGAGGTGAGACATCAGGCACGCAATAATAAAAAAGATCCATTATAATGTGGCACAATATGCACACATCTTTAAAATACAAACCTCTGCAACACAGAGCAACAGAAGATCTGTTCTGTACAGTTAAACACTGTCCAGCAACACAGCCGCGTACAGACGAACGTTTTCAACCTTTCTGTTTTTGTTTTAATTCTCTGTACAGTGATATTATAAGTCATCTACGCTCACCTGACCCTCTGCTCTGTCTCGGGGACCTGGAGCTTAACAGGAGGGCCCCGGGTCGGCTGGGGGGGCCAAAATCTGTGAAACAGGAAGGACAATATCTGCTTTATGAATAAAAAACTAATCTGCAAGTTGTCTCCTGATATAGTACAACACTTGTATACTCAATACTGTGGTAATATTTGGTGGCACTAAAACTTTACTTGCTACTAACACTTAAGTAAAATATTTATAATTTAAATAATCTACTATAACACCAAACACAGCCTGATAAGATAAATGCTGCATGCTAGCACTTTAACTTGACTTTAGCGCCATAGCCATGCTAGGTTTAACGCTAGCTTAACTTTTAATAGTGTTACATTAATTGACACTATAAAACTAATATTTTACTTCACATTAACTCAATGTTTTTACCTTTCCAAACCCAATAAAGTCATTGTAAACGTAACTGTGGAGTTCGACGACACCGTACAGCTTAGTTTCATTGAAAATACATAAAACAGTTAAGTTAGCTAAAATTAGCCAGGAGCTACTGTTGACTTTCTGTGCTGAACAGAAAGCAAACCAGCTGGTAAATAAACAAATCCACCAAAAACCTGGAGACGGTCCTTCCAAGAAAAAACGACAGCAGCAGTTGTTTCAGCAAAAACTATGTCTTTGTCATATAGTGCCAATAACCCTGTAAAACATCCACTTGCCTAAAAGTCTTTATATAATATAAGGAACTCTGAAATGAGCCATTCTGCATAATTAGTACTTTTACTTTTGGTGCCTTTAAGTGCATTTTGATTGTAATACTTCTGCACTTTCACTGAAGTAAAATTTTAAATGCAGGACTTTACTTGTAACACAGTATTTCTACACTGTGGTGTCTCTAGTTTGACTTAAGTTAAAGATCTTAGTACTTCTTCTACGCTTCAGAAGTGACTGAATTAATGTCCTCAGTATTGTTTCTTGGAATCTGTGGTTTTTTAGACTGACATGTAGGAAGTATTGTATCACCCGAGATCAACAAAAGCAACTTATGCAGCTTTCATTTTCAATCACTTTATTATCGTATTCAGTCATGATGTATTCAGCAACATCATCAAAAGGAAAAAAAACATGGAGACAAAAAGACAACGCAGAGGGTCAAACACCGAGTCAGAAGCTGAACCAAACCCTTCAGCACTCACCTGCTCCTTTCCAGGGTCGAACCCAAAGACTGAGGGGCCACAGTGCATCTGATAGAGCTTACAGCGAGCAGCAGGGGGCGCTGCCGAGCTTTAAAGCAGGGCTGCGTCTTACATTGTGGTTGCTGCACAGCAACACGAAGAGCTTCTGCAGGCCTCAAATCCCAACCACATCTGCTGTTTGCTTTCATTTCAAATCTTCAAAGACATTTCAGGATAACTTGCCTTTATCAGAGCGCCACCTGTTGTCAGGTTAAAAAAAAAAAACTGTAAATCTTACCCCTTTAGGTCTTAAAACAACAAATGAAAAAGCCCAGAGTGAAGTCAAACATTCATCAAGATTACAACATGTTCATTATACTGAGTCAGTCGATTCTCTCTTTTATTGTAGCCGGAAACTGTCGGAGTTCCAGCTGATATTTATTTACATCAAAAACGACCAACAGCCGAACAGAAAGTCACTTCTGGTTTGCAGTTTTTTTTTGTTCCACTGACCTGAAGACAAAAATGGAATAAAGTGCTGCAAACATCAGCTTCATTTACATCCTGTAAAAGCGATCCGGTGGCAGAAGCTTCACGTACCTCAAAATGTCCGAAACCAAAACTACCGGCACGGGTCGGGAATATGTGTTGTCGTAATTTGGGTGAAGTGGCCCTTTAAACGCAGAGCAAGTCGGAGCGTCTCTGCTTTACAGGCGAAAAGATAAGAATGAAGAGACTGTACAATCTGCAGTAACATACTGATAACTGACCTCTATACAAATGAAGAAATACGTCTTCTGAAGCGAGTGTGTGTGTGTGTGTGTGTGTGTGTGTGTGTGTGTGCGTGTGTGTGTGTGTGCGTGTGTGTGTGTGCACATGTATGACACACTGCGGTCCATGCATGCTGTTAGCAGTTCATTATCCTCCGTCTCTCGCTCATCCTCTGGTCGGAGGACTGAAGGCTGCTGGTCTCATCTTCATCTCAGTGAACGGGATGGAAAACTGTTTCCCCTTCCAGGTGGTCCAGATCACACCCTGACACACACACACACACACACACACAGCGTCACACGGATGTCATACAGGAAACCAACGTTCATACTCTTACATCAGCTGACTTGGTCCAAACCAAAGAGAACATTTATCCACAGTTCTGCTCCGGTTCACGTTCACGCTGACTTTTAACGAACCAAGAGGAGAGAACATGACGTCACACAGGCCGACCGGTGACTCAGCCACTGCTCAGTGTTGTTGATGCCATCAGCTGCATGGAGATATCAAACCCTGGTGACTGACAGCAGGTCATAACTGCACTTTACTGAGCCTGATGTGTTGGATCATCATAATCTGATCCCTACTAGACAGGGACGTATATTATAGTTTATATGACAGTATGACCCTTTGTGCCCCGCTTCTCGTCTCTCAGGCAACACACAAGCTGCCCTTCCTCCATTTGAAGGCCGAACACGTCACAGCGGCGCGGCAGGTTTTCGAAGGCGTCTTCGAATGCGGCAGAGAAACTCTTGCCGATCAGCACGTGGATTTAATAGCACTGGAATTCATTCTGAAACCTCAGATCTGCTTTCATGGAATCCTGTGGTGGGTCGGTTCTGCTTCAACGCCACAAACAAACCAGAGTTCACTTCACCAGCTCAAACGAACCGAACTAAACTGGCAAACACGCCAGGGTTCGATTTAACCAGACTAGACACGTCAGGTGTGAGAGCACCAGAGACCACACTTACATTACTGCTGTACCAGTGGCTGAAGGAAGGAAAATATCCCTTTAATAGTCACCTGCACGTCATGGCTCACCAAAACAGACAAACAGACAAGTTTATCGCTGAGGGTACCTGGTGGTTGATGTCGATGCCGTAGACGCCGTTGAGGTTCGCCTCGTGGCAGTTCTTGTACCACCAGCCGCCTCGGTATGACATGGCGCAGCGGGTGATGGACGGCTGCGGGTCCCAGTCTTTGGTGGAGAACTTCCGGTCGTTGTGATAACTGAGAGAGTCGCCTGAAACCACGAACAGACAAAAGAATGGAGAAAAATCACCAGATAGTCCCTGGTTTCCTTCAGGACATATTAACGGGAAGATATTTTATACTAATTACCTCCAATTTGTGATTATTCAGCGAAACCTAAGACCATGGCTGCGGTCAAAAGTGTTTTTTTGCTCAGGAAGGTTCTTAACTGAGTGAAATGAGCTGGTCGACTTCTCTAAATGCTAAGGAAAGGTGCTTCAAAGCTTCCTTTCTTGTCTCCTTTAGCACAGGGGACACTGCACCATCCTTTGCCAAAGGAAAGGAGATAATGCCGTCCCACAATCCTTTGGGGCAGCAACATTTAAAGCGGTGTGCCGTTGGATAACTACGTAGCCTAGTGTGAGTGCAGTGGGATTCTGTCCTGATCGAATTCTCCTTCACATCTGTCCTTGACCTCATGACGTTTTCCATCGAGGTCAAGGAAAAGTGTTTAGGACAAGACCATTCGATCCGCTTCCTCCTTTCCTCCCACCTGCAGTGCCGCTGTATCCGCCCACACTCAGTTTGTAGTGCTTCTTGGCGACATCGAACGTCGAGTATTTAGCGAACACCGACTCGTCTCCGTCCCGCAGGTCAACGCGCAGACTCATCCGGCTCAGCGCTGTCAGGTTGTGGAGGCTCTCGAGGCCTGAAGCAGCGAGAGACGACTCAGTTTCAGACAAACAAGAGTCATTTTAAAAAAAAACGTAACTAGTCTTTATTTGAACAAAGTGGTTTGAGCTTAACTGACCTTTGTTTTTGTTTTTTAGAGGTTTTTGGAAAAAATTTGTTAAAAACACACCAAAACACAACTTGTGGGTTTTGTTATAGAACCCAACAACAATGGTGGAATGTAACTAAATACATTTAGTCAAGTACTGTTCTTTTTATTGTGAGGTACTTGTACTTTATTTGAGTATTTCCATTTTGGAAGCCAATATCAACTATATTTATTTGACAACATTGATGCTAATACTTTCGACTTTTGTATTTGTATTTGTATTATTTAAGTAAAAGATCCGAGTACTTCCTCCACTGCTGACCAATAGCATCGCAACAGGTCCTACCACGTAACTGTCGATGCTTTGAACCTCAAATCCCAATATTTCTCTTTTTTAGTTGTTTCTCAAACTCTGCCTTGCTCAGAGGCACTTTGGGGATTTTTCCTAAAGGGACTCGTTCACTTCTCTTTCCCAGAATCCCCCTGTTGGCTCCAGTACTCAGGATCTTCTGGTCAGCAGCCCAGATAAACTGTTTCCTGCTAAACACATTAAAGTTGGACTCAGTGACAGAGGAAGACTATGATGAAGACGTACGGGGCCCCTACTCTGTGTCTCAGGTTTGTTTTAGGCCAACAGTTTCTCCATTTCCACATTAAATGATGTTTCTCCCGTCGCGGTGCTGGACTGTATGTTGTTTTTAAATATTATTCTGCTGACTTGGTTCTGTACAGTTTCTATTTTGTGTGGCTGATGTTCACAGTTATGTTGGACTGAGTTATGTCCACTTTGCAAATCCTTTAAGAAAGATAAACGTCAACAGGTATAAGAGATTAATTCCTTCTTTTTAAGATGAAACATTAAGAAATCTATGGCCTGTGTTTGGAGATAGTACTCGAGTAAATGTACTTGACTGTAATCTCAAAATGTTTCAGTATCGTGGAGAGTGTCTCTCTCACCCAGCCAAAACTCTCCGCTCAGATCCCCAAATCCTTTAACGTACTCCTTCCAAACTCTGAAGAAGTCCACCGAGCCGTCCTTCCTCCTCTGGAAGACCTGCAGACAGGAAACACACAGAGCAGGTTCCACACAGGAAAACCTTAATATAACCTGAGACCACAGGCTGAGGAACATTTCACTGGTCCATTGATGTCCCCGTACCGTCCAGCCTCCTCCGTCTGTCTCCATGTCACAGTAAACCATTATCGGCATCCCGGGTTTCCCCTGAGGGAAAACCTCCACCTCTCCTGACGTCCTGATGCCGTTCAGCAGCTCCTGAGAGCAGTCTGTGGGGAAGGGGAACCTCAGGGTGCCTGAGAAAGAGCAAGAGCAATGGGACTTCAGCTCTCCATCAGTTAACCACCATGACAGTAACTTAAGATGCAAGCAGCTGTTACCGGTGGTGAAGTCAGTGGAGATGGCAGCAGTGTTTCGTCCTCCTCCCTCTGCCTGAAGCTGCACCGTGTACTTTGACCCAGGGTGAAGTCTAGTCAGGTTGTACTCTGCTACCGAGGCGTCCACCATCACTTCCTGTGAAGGAAGACAAGAGTTTTAATGACCACTAATGAATTGACCCATTTAAGAAAAAAGCACCTTCATGTGGGATGTATCAATATTAATGTATAATATACCGGTAATATATATATTAAGTACAGGACTTTTGTACAGGAGTACAATACAGGAGTTTTGTTACATTCGTGTATTGGTACTTTTACTTAAATGAAGGATCTGAGTACTTCTTCCGTCACTACTGATCACAGCTGACATGCGTCACAAGCACGAGGACAACAGGATCAAACACTCCTCTCACCTTCATCTCCTGACCTTCGGCCTGATAGGTCAGTCTGTAGCTGCCCACAGGATTTGTGGGTGGTTTCCATGACAACAGGGCGGTGCGAGGGGTCACACTTCTGGCCTGGAGATCGCGGGGCCCGTCCCCGTCTCCCCCAGAGCCTGCAGGGGAAGAGCAGAGGTTTTCTTATTGTTGTAGTTTCTACATCAGGATTGATTGCTGTTGAGTTTTATGTTCTTTTAGTTCATCGGCTCAACGTTTCTCCACTAAACATTCAGCCCAATGACATAATAACCTTCAGCAGGAGGAGGGAAATTAAAAAACGATAGGTTACAAAGCAACAGTGCTCATGTTTTACATCAGCGGTGGAGAAAATATTCAGATCCTTTACTTCAGTAAATGTCCTGATTGAAAAGTAAAAGTATGCAAGTATAATTGGGAAAATGTGCGTAATGTATTAAAAAGCAGTAAAATGTCCCCTGTGACTGTGCTACTATTAAATCCGAATCATCAGATGGTTATTCCTCATCATTCATGTAAAAGCAGGATTTTACTGTTGGAGCTCATTTTCAACTAGTTTGTGTCGTTTGTAATATTGATTAACCTGCTGATTTTCTCCATTAGTCGATCAGCTGATAACGGTGACTGACAATACACAGACCTACAGTTCACCATCTATACAGCCATGAGCCTTTACAGTTCCAG
>JAVQJF010028201.1:0-12760 GCA_036023855.1 Gadopsis marmoratus | reverse complement strand
CAGTACACTTTGTGCTCTGCTGGACACGTCTTTTTCTCAGAGTCAGAGAGGACTGAACACTGCAGAGTCACTGAGTCTCCTGGACGGACTGGATCAGATGGAGAGACCTGAATGATGTCAGTGATATCGGGTTCTGGTCCTGGGAAATGAGAACATAATATTTCCATATTGTGTAGTAAGCACTCATGTACTTATTCAAAATTATAAATTATGCCACCAACCTTCCCTATGAAAGGTTTTTTTGTTGGCAAAACACAAACTTCTACTATGTTGTGAAATATCTTATTTTGACGAATTACATAACTATAATATAATATTTCACAGTATCCAGTGCAAGAGAGAACATTGTTCAAAACTCAAGTTGGAAATTGAATGTTGGATTATCAACAAGGTGATTATGGCTTAATTTACCTTCGACTCTCAGAAAGGTTTTATTCAGAAATGTCGTTTGTAGTTCCTGCACTTGTTGACAGTGGTAAAATGCAGTATCACTCGGCTCTGTTTTGGTAATATGTAGAACAAATATTCCAGGCTCTTGTTTTGCTGTGATGTGAGGAGTCTGAACAACATTGGCATTATCAAAAGTATAAGTGGCTGCTAAGACTTCAGGGAAGTTTCCGACAACGAGTCTGATCCAAAATAGATATCCTGACCGTGTAGACTGGCGGCTACATGTTAAAGTCACATCTTCTCCAACACGAACGGTCTGTGTCACAAAGCTTTGCTCATCAATGCATCCTGAAGAGCAAATCAAATGCAGACGAGTGATTCATATACCAAATTTACAGTAAGAAGGTAACAAAAATGTAAACATATGAGAATTGAAAATGGATTTTGTATGCATACTTACGCCCGATTTTGAAAATGAGAGCGACGCAAAATATGATCCGCATTGTCCACCTGAGACGGCAGTTAATTGAGAAAGCACTGCAAGATGATTAATCTTAATGTGATTCTATCAAATGGGAGGGAACAGTGTCAAAACAATCTGATTGTTCTGTCATCATGTGGTTTGCTTTTTAGTGTACTACCAAAGTGGAAATGAGCTCAACCAAGTATTTCCAATCTCCACACATGACCACATGAGCAGTTTGGTTTTGACATTGCGTGTCATGAAAACACGTGATTCATTGCTATAATTAGCGCTCCTAAAGCAGGTTTGTTCACAGAAGTGTGGAGTGAATTTATGCTACAGCTATAATATCATTTTAACCAATTAATTTCAAATTGGTCATTTGGATTTTGGACATTTGGAGATGTGGAGACCAACTTCTGCTGTTACTTCTCTCCTGTGGCATCTTAAAATGTCCTCCAGAGAGGCAGATTATGTTGTGACACCTCCCACCTCTAAATCTGATAAGATTCATGAGAATTCAGGCAGTTCCGATGTACCATTGGGCCTTTTACGCAATACAACAAGCCTACTGAAGACTGATTTGTGAATTTGAAATGTAAAAACACTGACTCTAGTCCTCCAGAAGATATGGAAGACATTCTGAAACACAGAGAGCTTTGAATTCATTATTTGTCAGGTTGCGTCATAGACAGCAGTCATCTTATTCGTTGTGCAATGAAAGTCAATCAGAAACAAGGTCAAAGATCAAACTTAGTGCAGCAACAGGGTGAAAGATCAAAACAGCCCACAACATCCAAGATGGGGCTGCTGCAGAATTCAGCATTTTCAGTCTCTCCATAGGTAAACAGTGACCCACTGGACAGTTAGTACAATACACATCGTGACCCTACAGGGTGTGCCGTTTAATTCCCCAGAGGTCAGCTGTAATACAATACATATTACTTATACACTTACTTCGATTAAAGCAGCTTCTTATACTTTATTTTGTAAATATGTAATGTACCATGTATCTCCCATATTGACTTTGGTAGTTGCTAGTCTTCCTTAAGACACAATCTCTTTCTGTCTCTCTTTTTTTCCTTTCTTTTACATTCTGCTGCCATCTTCTGGCAGATGGTTTATTGATTCAATGAGAATGAAGGTAACAGGTTCATTCAAACTGATCAAAATGTTTGACTGGTGCGGTTTGTTATTTTGGGAGGCCTTGAACCCAGTGGACTGTAAACATTCCTGTAGTGTCGATATCATTAGACATTTAAACTCAAATAATGGGGGATTTGGTTGAGGATGTAATCTGTATTTTTATGGGATTTTTTTTTTACAGCCCCTGTTCTCCCACAACACGTCTGGTGAATTGTTTAATGGAGAATACTGGCAATCTGTGGAAATGTATACCATGCCATGTTTACAAGGTTACCTACCTCGGATAATTGAATATGTTTATTGTATTATTGTTTTAAGACACTGAAATGTGGCATAATGAGAAGAACTGAGAGCACAGTTTGTCCTTTCAGTGTCTAAATTCTACTTCTGTTTTGCTGTGGAGGTTGACCTGTTGAGACTTATCTTAGTGTCAGTTTTAGTCAGACTTCAGATAAACCACTACAAGTAATTATCTTTCCATAGGCCTACTGACTCTGGTCTGATCATTTCTGTCCATAGCTGAATCAAAAACATGGCTTTCATACAGATCCCACAAGTTCAGGACCAATCCTGTCTGTATCAGGGATTTATTTTCCTCATCACCATCAAACACGTAGCCAATGTCCATTGGAAAAACACAATACGTGTGGATCAAATTTTATTAGTTTATATTGTACAGTTGAAAAAATAAATTCTGAATGGTTAATGACTAATTAACCAAACTTTATTAATACTCTTCTTTCCAATGATATTAACAACTTCAATGCCAATTAATGCAAAAACTGCCACAACTGTAAGATGTCAAATGTATTTTATCATCAAGAAATTGAAATACAGAGATGCTGTTTAATCAGTTTTCAAAAGTATTTTACAAAGTGCACAGGAAATAAATCTTTTTTATCTTTTTTACATTCGATTTCAATTTTCATGTTGAGAGGTACATCAGTGTATGTACAGTTAGGAGGCACCTTCGTCTCATTTTTTGTGAGCAGTGTACAGACAATAATGTCGAAGCTTTGGTTGCTTTTGTTCTTTCCTTCCCTGCGACAGATGGCTTTGATTGTGTCCGCAGTGGCTACGATGAAGGTATTGGTCTCCTTACACCTTTTGCCGTTGGGTTTGTAGATGCTTCTGTTGTTAATCACTTTGGTACAGTCGCCAAACTCCATGCCCTCATTGACATGCTGGTTTTTAAACGTGTTGTAAAGGTCAGAGACCTGAGCGAACACAGCAGCAGAAAACAGCAGCAAACAAGCAAATTGGATCGTCATGATTCCCTGGTGAAGAAAATGAAGGAAACATTTGTTAGAGAATTTCTGCAGCACAGCTGAGTTACTTTGCAATATCTAAGCTGTCATGAGGCTGTGACTGTGGTAACTGAATACTGTTCATATTGTAATGAGGATACATGTGGCGGCGAGAGGTTGTCCCCCTCGAGTTGATGGTGTTTTCCTCATTTTTAGCTGCCTCTTTCACTCTTTCTCTTGAGTGCAGGCGTGACAAAGCTTTCCGGGCGGCTTTCCGCACCAGGAGTTCCGGACTGTGATCAGATCAGCGGTCCCCGAACCTGAAGGTGATTTACCCCACTAAGTGTAGGCAGAGCTGGAGCTGAACCTGGTTTCACCTCCCCTCCCTTACCTGAACGATAGGCGGCAGGTAACTGAAAGGTTGAGGCTTCTCTTACCCTTCATCAGCATACGCCATGGAGGGGCCTCGCTGACAGGGACAGCCCGATGGTCAGTCACCCAATACATACTCTATCGGTTCCTAGCTTATCTCCAGCTGTGTTCCTAGCTAAATCTTCAAAACCGAGCCCCTCGAGACTGGGATGTCTACTATTATCCAAACCAGACCTAATCAGGGTTAATCCCTGACCATCGTGTGGAGGGGGCTCACCTGGAAGGCGATGAGGTGGAGAATAAGCCTGGCCGAGAGGGTGGTGCTGAAGGGATGAGACGGAGGAGACTTCAGCCCGAAGGGACAATGAAGAAGACAGAGAGGAAGCCCCTAAAAGTCTCTGCAAATTGCCCTAAAGTCCGATCTGTCTTTACTTTTTATACACACATCAGACCCTGTCACACTCCTCCTGTTGCTCACACCACTTGATGCACAGCTCAGACTGTCTCCTTTTTTGGTAACGAGTCATGACACTTCCTCAAAATCACTCTTGAACTCTGACACAGATACGTGGAACTTATAGAATATCTAGCACAACTTAAAAGTATACTGTAGAAGTATATGAATGGTTAATGACTAATTCACCAAACTTTATTAATAATCTTCTTTCCAATGATATTAACAACTTCAGTGCCAATTAATGCACATGACTGTATAAAAAAAGAAAACTGCCACAACTGTAAGATGTCAAATGTATTTTATCATCAAGAAATTGAAATACAGAGATGCTGTTTAATCAGTTTTCAAAGTGTATTATGTCTCTGCCAAAGTGCACAGGAAAGCGTCCTTCACATCTTATTGCAATTCTCCTGGTGCGAGCTCGACCACGGTATTCACAGCGGGGAAGCCTGGCATCATTGTTTCGAAGTTGACAGACAACAATGTCGAATGGTTGGAGGCTTTTGGTCAGATCCCCATATCGCTCTCCTGCACTCACACAGATGTTGTTGATTATGTTGGTGGTGGCTCGGATGAAGGTATTGGTCTCCTTACACCTACTGCTGTCGGTTTCTGAGATGCGTCTGCTGTTTATCTCTGCGGTGCATCTGTCAACACTCATGTCCCCCTTGACATGCTGGTTTATAAACTTTCTGTAACGGACGGAGACGTCCTGAGAGAACACAGCAGCAGAAAACAGCAGCAAACAAGCAAATGGGATCCTCATGATTCCCTGGTGAGGAAAATGAAGGAAACATTTTTTGTTAGATAATTTCTGCAGCACAGCTGAGTTACTTTGCAGTATCTAAGCTGTCATGAGGCTGTGACTGTGGTAACTGAATACTGTTCATATTGTGATCAGCTTGTTAGCTACAAATGTTTTTGTAAAATTAAACATGATAATAAATACGTATTTCTGAATGTTGAAGTTTAATCTGGATCCCATAAATCAAATATATTGTGCAGAAGATTAAAAAATATCATCTTTTTGGGACTTTACGAGCTCTGCAGAAATCAATAGAAATATTGCGAAATATAAAAATGCTGATATGCTAAGAATAAAATGTTGTGAATTTAGTTTGCAGACTAAATGTTGAGCTAAAATGCAACACAACCAACAGATAACAGCCCTGTTTAAAGCAGCTGCATAATAAAAAAAGGGTAGGAAGAAAAACAAACCTTTTAAGTGTAAAGTAGAACGCTTAACAGTTATTTTTCTCTTATTTTTGTCTTCTCTTTGCAGCTGAAACAGAATAATAAATCAATACTTTATTAGTCAACAAGTTTGTCTTAAATGTATTATGCCCTAATGTTTAATAAAAAGCATATTTACCTGTATCACGAACACGGTGCCAGTGACCAGCGACAATGAGGTCTCTGTAAACAAGTCATTTATATATAGAATTCGTTTTGAACTTTGGTTTCTTGGCCCAACAGCACAGTGGGAGGGAAATTCACATTTCAGGGTTGTTAAGTCGGCCAAAGGGAAAAGTGTTTTACTGTTTTGAGAAAGATTTTTCATTAACACACAAGCAACAACACGTCCTCTAGAGTTGAGTGGGATCTCAACCAAGTTGGTCAAACCTGCGCACATGACGGCACAAGCAGCACAGTTTTTGACATCTCATGTCATGAAAGCACGTGACTCAATTAAAGCCAGGTGGGCCAGATCCCTATAGGTCAGAGGAGTCATCAATAACAGTGAAACAATATGAAAAGCCATGGGCTGAGTGTTATTTTAACCTTGATTAAAACTTCACTGTATTTCAAAGATACTTGAATATCGGCTTCTGCTGCGACGCCCTTCCTGATGGCCTAAAAATGTTTTGTCATTTTAAAATTTGTTCAGAAAACTTGCTCCACTGTCCGTGAACAAGATATCCAGTTTATATTTGTGATGTTTTGGACAGAGTGGGCGTAAGTGCCTGTAAAAAGAACATTCCTTACAAGGGCAGAAAATGATTCACATTTTCCCCTTGATTTTGCATTAACTGTGAACCTACAGGTTGTGAAGGTTGATCCCCACAAGACCAGTTATGGTAAATTGTATTTTTTTTAAAATACTTGCTTTTGAATGTAGCAGTAAGTCACGTAGCTGCTAAATTCTTTAAACAAAGTTGTTTTATTTTTGTAATTTTGTAAATATGTGTTGAACCTTGTATCTCACATGTTGACTTTGATAGTTAGCCTTCAAGCTTGAACATTTATGTATCCTTTTTACTTAACACAACATGAAGCTCTTTCTTTCTCTTTCGCTCTCTCTCTTTACTCTGCTGCCATCTTCTGGCAGATGGTTTGTTGATTCAATGAGAATGAAGGTAACGGGTTCATTCAAAGTGATCAAAATGTTTGTTGACTGGTGCAGTTTATTTTGGGAGGCCTTGAACCCAGTGGACTGTAAACATTCCTGTAGTCTCAATCATTAAACACTGAAGCTCAAATAATGGGGGGTTTGGTTGAAGATGTAATCTGTATTTTTTTTAATTTTTTACAGCCCCTGTTCTCCCACAACATGTCTGTATTGGTGAATTGTTTAATGGAGAAGACCAGCAATCTGTGGAAATGTATACCATGTCATGTTTACAAGGTTGCCTACCTCGGATAAAAATAATATGTTTATTGTATTATTGATGTAAGACACTGAGGTGTGACGGCATAAAGAACTGAGAGCACAGTTTGTCCTTTCAGTTTCTAAGTTCTGCTTCTGTTTCGCTGTGGAGGTTGACCTGTTGAGACTTATCTTAGTGTCAGTTTTAGTCAGACTTCAGATAAACAACAAGTAATAATCTTTCCATAGCCCTGCTGACTCTGGGTGATCATTTCTGGCCTTTCAACTTTAACGTCTTTATAATGAACACAAATAGGTCCAACACTTCAAAGTACTGCTGTCCTTAAGTGGAAAATGTACCGAATAGAAAATGGAGGCAACAGGTTGATTCAAACTGATCCAAATGTTTGTTGATCATAGTTGACTTGCAGCTTTGGGGGAAGCCTTGATGACACAATGATGAGGCACTTTGGCTAAGCTAAAGGGAGGAGTGTATTATATGTTTTATTTCTTCTGAAGGGAGGGTGTTCTTACTTTGTTGGGAGCTAAAGGGAGGGTCCTTTTTCCTCTTACTCCATATGCCCATTTTACTTCAGCCTCCCTTAGCAAGATCTGCTGCATTTAAAAGTGATCAAATAGTTTAATCAAAAACATGACTTTCATACAGAGCCCACAAGTTCAGGATCAATCCTGTTTCTGTATCAGGGATTTATTTTCCTCATCACCAAACAGGTATCCAATGTCCATTTGAAAAACACAATACGTGTGGATCTAATTTTATTATTTTATATTGTACAGTTGAAAAAAAAAATTCTAAATGGTTATTGACTAATTCACCAAACTTTATTAATACTCTTCTTTACAATGATGTTAACAACTTCTGATTGTGTGCCAAATAATGCACATGACTATATTAAAAAAAACTTCCACAACTGTAAGATGTCAAATGTATTTTATCATCAAGAAATTGAAATACAGAGATGATGTTTAATCAGTTTTCAAAAGTATTTTACAAAGTGCACAGGCAAGATTTTTTTATCTTTTTTATCTTTTTTACATTCAATTTCAATTCTCTTGGTGAGGGTTTGACCAGTGTATGTACAGATGGGAGGCACCATCGTCTCGTTTTTTGTGTGCAGTGTACAGACAATAATCTTGACGTTTTGGTCACTTCGGTTATTTCCTTCCCTGAGACAGATGGCTTTGATTGTGTTCGCGGTGGCTACGATGAAGGTATTGGTCTCCTTACACCTTTTGCCATTGGGTTTGTAGATGCCTCTGCTGTTCATCACTTCGGTACAATTGTCATACTTCATGCCCTCATTGACATGCTGGTTTTTAAACGTGTTGTAAAGGTCAGAGACCTGAGCGAACACAGCAGCAGAAAACAGCAGCAAACAAGCAAATTGGATCCTCATGATTCCCTGGTGAAGAAAATGAAGGAAACATTATTTGTTAGAGAATTTCTGCAGGACAGGTGAGTACTTTGCAGTATCTAAGCTGTCATGTGGCTGTGACTGTAGTAACTGAATACTGTTCATATTGTAATGAAGATACGTGTGGTGGCGAGAGGTTGTCCCCATCGAGTAGATGGTGTTTTTCCCATTTTTAGCTGCCTCTTTCACTCTTAAGACTGTTAGTTGCAGGTGTGACGAAGCTTTCCGCACCAGGAGTTCCGGACTGTGATCAGATCAGCGGTCCCTGAACCTGGAGGCGATTTACCCCACTAAGTGTAGGCAGAGCTGGAGCTGAACCTGGTATCACCTCCCCTCCCTTTCCTGAACGATAGGCGGCAGGTAACCAAAGGGTTGAGGCTTCCCTTACCCTTCATCCGCATACGCCATGGAGGGGCCTCGCTGACAGGGACAGCCCGATGGTCAGTCACCCAAAAAATACTCGGTTCCTAGCTTATCTCCAGCTGTGATTCTAGCAAAACCTTCAAAACCGAGCCCCTCGAGACTGGGATGTCTACTATTATCCAAACCAGACCTAATCTGGGTTAATCCCTAGCCATCGTGTGGAGGGGGCTCACCTGGAAGGCGATGAGGTGGAGAATAAGCCTGGCCGAGAGGGTGGTGCTGAAGGGATGAGACGGAGGAGACTTCAGCCCAAAGGGACAATGAAGAAGAAAAAAAGGAAGCTCTAAAAGTCTCTGCAAATTGCCCAAAATTCCAATCTGTCTTTACTTTTTATACACACATCAGACCCTATCACACTCCTCCTGTTGCTCACACCACTTGATGCACAGCTCAGACTGTCTCCTTTTTTGGTAACGAGTCATGACACTTCCTCAAAATCACTCTTGAACTCTGACACATGCATTGAATTTATAGAATATAACTTAAAAGTATACTGTAGAAGTATATGAATGAATAAATCCAAATGTATAAGGTACATTATAAAATGATAAAACGCTTACTCCAAAAAGAACATCATTCTAAAACAACCAAGAGTGCAGAATAAAAATTTGTATACATTTAACGAATATACTGTCAAAACACAAATTGCTAAATCAAGAGTAAAATGATTAAATGCAGTATTATCAAATGGAAACTATGAAACCACCAAAAGTAAAAACCTAACTTTAAAATCATGTAATGTAAAATAAGCTAAAACATATGCATATAAACTTAAATGAATGAGCATATCAATGAGAGCATGGGAAGTCAAATTAAATTTTTGAACATATGACTGTATGATTATAAAAGAGAAAACAAATTGTTATAATAATTTCTGTGACTATGGATTCTAGAAGTAGTCTTGTAGCACTAAGCAATTCAGGAATATAACCGGAGCCTACAGCAGAATGAACATAAGGATATATAAGAATAATAACAATACATGAAACTGATAAAAGCAATCATAAATGTAAATAAACATAATTGTATGTCGAACAATGTAAAAAGGTTTAACTCAAAAAACAGGAACTAGTTAGAGAAAGACTGAGTACATCAGAGGACTGTAACTCTCGTCTTGACTGCTGCGGCATGACATGCTATTATTATTTCTCTCACACACACACACACAGAGAAAGAGAGAAAGCAAGAGCAAAGCAAGATGCAGGCAAAATTCATCATCTGGAGTTCAACTTAGTAGCTGAAATATCCCAGTTGACGCTGATAGACAGTGTAGATGGAGACCTTCACTCTTACCTGTGCTTATCACTGTTTCACAAAATTAAAGATATTAGCATTTGCTATATAATGTCTGATATAGTGAGGTAACTTCTATTTTCTTTATTATTGCAATAATTGCTCACATTTTTCTTGATGGCATAAATGAGGAAGTCTATAATAACCACACTTAGCGATGAGACAGCAGAAGCAGAATTATTTTATCTGTCTGTAAAATACCAATGTGCCACGAGCTTGATCCTGAAACATGAAAAGGGACACACAATGATATTTACTCAGAGTAAATGAAAATGTAATTTTTTTTTTCTTTGTTACGTCCCCCTTTGTGGATCTGGGGGGGGAACATAAGCAATCAAGGA
Source organism: Gadopsis marmoratus (assembly GCA_036023855.1). Classification (NCBI taxonomy): domain Eukaryota; kingdom Metazoa; phylum Chordata; class Actinopteri; order Centrarchiformes; family Percichthyidae; genus Gadopsis; species Gadopsis marmoratus. The sequence goes on along the minus strand of JAVQJF010028201.1, from coordinate 2,605 downwards.
TGCTGAGTCAGGTTTAGAGCCGCAAAAGTTAATGTATTGCTGACTGTTTTTCACACATACGAATAGACATTTGAGGCAACAAGTGGGGGAGGCTGGACGCCAAAGAAAATAGAAGTCCCACCTAAGCTGGAACAAAAGAACAAGCAAAAGGGCTATCTGGTTAATGCTAAAGAAGGGCTCAAGAAAACCATACAGGGGCGGCACCACCCACTAACCTAGCATCTCTAACAGTACCAGAACTATCTAACTAGTGAGTGCAATGTACAGGCGCCCCAACTTGCCTACTCTCAAATGTCTATTTGTACGTGTGAAAAAACAGTTGGCAATACATTAACCTTTGTTACTGCAACCTGCAAGTACTACTACAAATAAGAGAACATTGTCACCCTGATGGTGGCGCTGGATAAAGCTAGCTAGAGAAGTCAGGGGATCATTGAAGTCATTAGGAGGAGTCCTCGGGACCATGAATATCTGTACAAAATCTCATGGCAATTCATCCAATAGTTTGTTGAGATATTTCAGTCAGCTCGTGCTGTTACCATGGTTACCACTACATGAGCCATAACCACGATCTTTCCCCAACCTTAACCAAGTAGTTGAAGTTGCCTAAATGCTGACTGGTGGCACTGATACATGACCTGTTCTGTGGTTTAGGCATGAGGGCTTGTTGGGCATTTTGTTGTGCAGAACTCATTTGAACCAAACACACCAAAGTTTATTTTACCCACACCAAAGAGCCCCTGTGGTTATTTAAGAAACTGTAGTGGCTTTGTAGTGTCTTCACATATTGAAGGGTCAAATTCAAAAAAACCTGAAAAATAGTGGCACTGGTGTTTCTTGTTGAGACACGAATAAATGAGATTTACTTAACTCTTTGTTAGCTAACTATCTTTTAATGATGTTTTCTTAAACCCCATTTTCTTTTGCGTCAGGTTTAAAATACTATTTTGGTTTGATTGAATCAAATCACGAAGACAAAATTATGTTGTATGAATCTCCATATGCAAATATGGAAAATATGCAAATGCACTCAAAAACCTTTTACATCATCACAAATAAGTTCTCCCAATTATGTTTCCTGGGATCATTTTAACATGATTATACAGTTTTGTAAATGTAGTTTTGTACTGTCTGTTTCTTATGTTAGGTTTGCTTGATTCTTTAGTCCCATGTGTCAGTTATTTGTCTAAGAATGTTATCATTCAGAAAGTTTCAATATAAACTTTCCACATAAGAGCTGAAGATTTCTAGCACATGCAAAAGAGACAGGGAGGGTAGGAAACACATTCAACATTGGAATTGCAAAACAGAAATAATGTAGCTATGTTGACTTAGACTGTAGGATAAACAAAGAACAAATAAATGCAAAACAATACATATAGAAATATATAAATGTATACATTAACTGTATGTCACTCCATAAAATACATCTGGCATCTTAAAACATATGCTGCTAAATTTCTGCCACATGTTGTACCATACAAGGATTAAACAAAATATGATCAATTAGGACCTTCTCTGTCTGCTGCTGCTGTTCCTATCCCAAAACACTGACATCAGTGTAGATGCTCTTTCCCTCCACTGCATTTGCACATTTCCTTACACTCCTGCCAGCTTTCAATCTGATGAAGTTTGCCACAGAATAAACCAATGATTCTTCATCTGTCTGCAGAAATATGTAGGAATACATTGTTAGATGGGTGCTGTCAACATAAATGTACCAACTAAACATCTTATCTTTAAAATAAATGACTTACCTGCTGACTTTGTTGATCATCACTAGCTGTTGCAGCATTTGTTTGCAGGGCAGCAGCAGCAACAGCTGGATTATAACATGACAAACAACGAATAACAATCGGCACGTAAAGATGCACAGGATTTCATTTTATTTAGAAAATGAATGATAGATTGACCTAAGAAACACGGCACTAATCGAGTAAAATTAGCTAAATCATGTGTGATAGAGTGAAGTAAATTTTATTACCATTACAACATTTGCACTTTCTTTTCCGGACGGTGTACATCAGTAAGGCTATAACGATCAAACTTATAGCCAAAGCAGCACACACCAGAAACGGGACTGTTTTGTCCCTTTGAGAATCGCCACATGACCTCGTATTGGCTGTTGAAATATTAACAAAAAGAACAAATTACAAAAGTTAATGAGAACTAAAAGTATATCATTGGTCTTTGTTGTTGCCTCCTGGTAGATAATACATCTTTTCTTGAGGCTGATAGTTAAGAATTTAACTTGACTTTTAATAGATTAAATGTGCAAACTTCCTAATTTACATGAAAATTAAGTGCTTACCTTCAATGTCCAGTTTTGTTCCATTTCCAAATAATATCTCCCCACATGTGGCCACAGCACAGTAATAAGTCCCGGCATCAGAGGAGCTGACGTTCTTAGAGAAGCTGTAGACACATTTCTGTGGCCAGCGAGACTCAAGACTCTTCTCACAGTCATCACCACTGTTTCCATGAGCGTAAATTAAACTGGGATGAGATTCCTCTGATCCGGCTCTGAACCAGTACACTTTGTGCTCTGCTGGACACGTCTTTTTCTCAGAGTCAGAGAGGACTGAACACTGCAGAGTCACTGAGT
>JAVQJF010028194.1:0-35323 GCA_036023855.1 Gadopsis marmoratus | reverse complement strand
CTGTTTTAAGTGTCGCAAAAGGTCCCCACTCTGTCACTGACACAACTCCGGTCCCGAAGAAGAATCGCGGCTCAATTCTGCCACCTACTGACTGAATTATCTCAATATATTGAGATACTTTTCTCGTTACATTGAGATACTTTTCTCGTTATATTGAGATAGTTTCTCAATATATTGAGATAGTAAGTCATTATATTGAGATACTTTCTCAATATATTGAGATAGTGAGTCATTATATTGAGATACTTTCTCAATATATTATCTTACAGAACCGTTTTTTTTCATCACACTGGCGGAAATGGGCTTCCATACAATATTAATAAAATTAATGTTTAAATAAAACTTAAATTGAGAAAAAGACATATGTTTTGTATCTCATTAATCATTATCCCAGAAAATGCACGACATTTGCAACCCTAGCCTCTGCAAACCATGTCCAAATGAAGTGATTGATCAGTCCAGCTGCTTGCAGTGTGTAATAGCAAGAACATCACCTTGCATTAATGTTAATGCATTAATTCTTTGGAGAAGAACCTTCATTGAATTTGTTGTGTAAACTATGTCCATGCCTGTGTTGTACTGTCATATTTGTGACAAAGGAGAATGGAGATTGAGAGAGATGAAACAGCATAGTAGTCCAGTTGTTTTTAAAAAGTATGTTAGACGCAAGTTTAAGTATTATTGCATGCTGCAGTACGGTGGATATCATCATCCCCCATGAGAACATTTTTACAAGACGTAAATTGGATATAAAGGCAACTCCAAATAATATTATTTCATTACATGGGGCTGGTTTTAGGCTATATCTATAAAAGCAAAATCATGTTTGTTCCTTCTTCCCTGCCGACTTTGATCTGAGCAAGACACAAAAGAAAAAAAATCTGTTGCAATAGAGTTATATCTTGTAATTGGAACATTGTTGGTGTTCATCATGCTGCGAGACCACCAGCAGGTTAGCACTCCAGGCTCGTGCTGTCGAAAGGTTTCCTGTCAAGAACTTTTTCAAAAGTGGTGTAGCCAATGTTCTTGTTTCTGTCTTCATTTATAAAACCTTTTCTCTTTTAGAAATCTGGAGACCATCTTATATGCTTTTGTTCCTGTCTTGACTACTGTAACTCTCTTTATGTCAGTCATACCTATCCTGCAGTTAGTTCAAAAAAGCAGAAGTGAGTCTCCTTACTGGTATCAAGAAGACAGACCAGATCCCTCCTGTACTGGCCCTTGACTGGTTAATATAGAATTCATTTTAAAGCACCAGCTTACATCCCTGATCGTGTCAATCCCTATTCTACAATAAGACCCCTGAGATCCTCTGATCAGTTGCCCCTCGCCATTACATGCTTGCATCTGAAATCCAAAGGTCCAAAGTCCCAAAGTCCCCTGCTTTTAATTTCACAGTCTGTGGTACATTTTACAACTTTGCTCTCAAGTCTTTCTAATTCATCACCACTTTTAAATCCCATTTTAAAGACCCACCTTTTTACAACTGTGCTTGAGTCACTTTAATTATTAATATTAATTACATGATTACTTTAATTTAATCTGCTACAGTTATCATACTGTATATTATATGCTATGAGATATCTCTGTTATGATATAGTGCTATATAAATCAAATTGAATTGAATTGAATATTTTAGATTATTTAAAAATGATCGTTACGCACTTTTTGTAAATGTATCCCCCATAAATACATTTATTTGGATTGACTTGACTATTTGAACATCGACAGAAATGGGGCATAAGTAGCCATTATTTTGGAGATGTGTTTCCCTATCCATTTGACTGTTATATTGAGTAGGTTGTTAATATAGCAATACTGACTATTGCAGCTTTAAATAAAAAAAAGATATAAATATATAATAAAAAAAACATACACTTAAGAGTGACAGTAATGTATGGTGTCATGGGCAGAACAAATGATTGGCAACTTGAATTCACATTTAACCAGTTTATGGACATTTTTGCAATCTCTCAATTAAATGATACCATGACTATATACCACAATAGTGACTTCTGTATGCTGAACCTCCAGTAAGGTCAGAAAACATATCAAACAGGTAAATGATACAGCCGTCATTGTAAAATGTAAAAATTTGAAATAAAAAATAAATAAATACAATTGTAAATTGAAAAATTAACTTTGAATACTGCAAATCGCAAAATGCCCAGATAATTCTGCATCAAGGAGGATTATAGATAATGTGGTATGCATAAATCTAAAATCCTTAAAGCATAAAAAAACAACACAAAAAAATAATAATCCTTCGAAATACAATAGGTCCTCGTCACTGATTCTCGGTGCTCAGGCCCTATTAAAAAAGAAACCAACTATAACTTTCGTTCATGGTGCCATATGCAAAAATACACCTTCGGGAAATTCCAGTATCAGTTCTCTTTTAATGGGGATTTCAAACAAATTGATTCAAGCTTACTGACATCAATATTGATCATGTTCATCTGAGATAGAAAGGGTTACAATAAACCCTTAACTTTAGTTTTTCAGTCATCTGTATGTCACCTTTTTTTTTTTTTTTTGCAAACCCCTAAAACATGAAATAATATCCTCTTCAGCTTACTGGTTCACCATCATTATGAGCACATAACTTAACATGTGAGCACAACAAAAGCATTCCCACATACATCAATCTCATCCCTGTTGTTTTGTCTTCAACACACGTCTTACTCATAGGAATGGACATGAGTGTACTGGACAATAGCAGAACATCACATTATCAATCACTTGTGCTTTAACTATATTCTCATCACTGGAAAGTTCCGTCCACGGCAGACTAAAAAAAACAACCCTTGAAAATGCATCCACAGACCACAGAATACAATAATCACTTCTGCAGCCTTAAGAGCAGCGTATGCTGTTTATCTTGGGGCAAACCAGGTTAAAAGCATACATTCTTAACACCTGGAGAAAAGCTTCATAGCAGCTACACGGAACATTCATTCAAGTTGACTTTAGTCTCCTGCCGTTTGTGAAATGTTCTTGCTTGTGTCATTTGTGGCTTGGATGTGTGCCGGAGCTGTGTGTCAGCTTTGTAGCTGAAAACGACAAAAAGGTGTATTTAAATCGAAGACAGTTTAAATCAAGGACACTTATACAGCTTCCCCACCACTTCACGTTAATACAATTGGGTTATAAATATGATAAAACAACTGTTTCCTGGTTGACTGACATAACATGTTCGAGTATGAACATTGATCGTAATGTTAAAGCTGGAGCGTTGAACTTATGTCTCCTTCTTGGTAGTGAGAGTAATTACACAAAGACTGTTCTGATTGCTCATGGCGTATGCCCACACGGGAGCTCGCTCAAATCTCCACAGTTCCAATATAATAATCCATTCTTTACATAGAGTAAATGTAATAGCTACACAGCCTGCTCCAAATATTTCACAAAGACCAACAGGTCCAAGAGCAATAACGCCACATCCCGTCTGCCCTCAATCCCTGCTCTTCTTTCAGCCTTCAACAAGGAAAAGCTACACCACTGGTTATCCGTTTGTCCTCACCGTCGATCGCGTAATTTTTAGAGACTGTAATCCTTTCTCTGAAGGCAGAATTTCTTTTATATGTGGAGAATCAGAAACCTTTCTTGGAGCTTCTCGGGTTTTTCCTCTATACTCCTAGTTGCTGTAGCTACTCTGTCTCTAAAGTCGCTCCCCTCAGCTCTGGCAAACCATAGCCATGTAGAGAGAGCTATCTGAAGTCTACGTGAATCACGTGACCATCCAGCATTTTGAACTTCTGTTGATGCGACTCTGTCTCTCTGCATGGCTCTGTGGCAATCCAATCATTGCTGCCTGATGCAAAATGCATCACTACCTGTGCCGCAGTGCGGGAATGTCGCCACAGGCATCAGACCTGGCGGTGAGAGGCTTAATCAGCATTGTGTGAAATAGTTTGGCCACGGCTTGAATGTTGAGGACGTTCATTAATGTGTAAAAGTCCAGCACTCCAGCTTTAATTTATACAGTATATCAAGTATGTGAGGGAGCAAATTAAAAGGAGTCTGTGCTTTTAGTTCACCTTAATCCATCACTACACTAAAATCAATTTACAGACTTATGCTTGAAAGACAAGTAATCCACCTCTGTTTTTATTGTTGACAATTTTGTTATTGTCGAGTGGCAGTGTGTACACCACACACACTGATAACTTAACCTTAACAACAGTAAGACGTTGAGTTTACTGTAATGAATAAAGCAAATTCCACTATTAATTGACTTTTAATATACAGATGTGGATGAAAAAAATAAATACTCTGTCTGGACAATCAGAAATGCAAAATTAAAAATCTGAAACTCTGGTATGCTTTTAGTAAATAAAAAACACTTGCATGGTCCTTTAAGTATCTATATCCGTTGTCACTTCATGGTGGTGAATTCTTAATGAGTGTATGCATTTCCAGAGATATTTTGGATTTCAAGAGATATTTTCAAATGTATTATTAAGGACCTGAGCATCTATTCTGCTGTATATATTCAATAGAAAAAAAAAGAAAAAATGAAATAAAACATGAATTATGAGAAACTGCAACCTGTTTGGCCCTGGGAACCCCAATAAAAAGCCTCAATTGCATAAAAGTCTACTGGCCAACCAAGGGAACCTGAGGACCATGTTGGCTGCCTGAGAAACTTAAAGGCTATTTATTAAATGTTTGTATTTTTTTCCATTGTTTGGGACAACTTTGATAACTAACCATCAGAGTAAAGCATACTGGTTGCAATTTTAAAGTGATACTTTAATTGACAAAAATATCGTCAGGACTTTGTGGAAAACTTTAGTTTTGCAAATTTATTTCAGTTTTGCCAATTAATTGCAGCACTTACTGAAAAGTCAGTTCAGTGCCATGTTGCTAATTAGACCACCTACAAACATGACACTGTGATGATGCCACCAGCAATACCTGTAGGCCAACGTAACTTTTAGACAAGTTTCAACTCTGAGCATTTCATTAAATTTGCCACTGTAGAGAAGAAAGCTGCACACTGATCAACACGTCTGCCGTAAATGACACTTCACATGATCTGATTTCAGATTTTCAGTAATCAGTATGAATAAGCCATGAAGCTGCTATGACACTGTGATTAGATGTTTCAAAAATGTTATTTGACAAGTGTATGCATTTTGAAAAAACAGTGCAGGAATAGTCTGTACACATTTGTACATGTTCTACACACACTACGATGGAAATAAAAATTTGGATGCACTATGCATTAGGACTTTGCCTGAGAAATCATGGTGTACTATTTATTATTCTGAACTGTTAATCATGAAGGATCTGTTACTCTGTTTTGCATACAACTGTAAAAATACAGTAAAATTCAACAATCACATTGCATTTTTTTCCTTTTTTGTCATTTACTTAAAAAAGCTGAATGGTATTGTACAGATATTGAACAGGATGTGACACGATAATAATAATCTGAATGTACACTTCAATATTGGGCAATAAACAGTCAACTATCAACAGTTACATGTATTTTTTTCTTTTTCCCTTTTCACATACAAAAAAGGTTTGGGGAGACACAAACTCAGTAGTTCTACCGTCATCAAATTAGTGCATGATTCTAATTTTTCCCTTGCTCGGATTGACGCCTCTCACTCTTGACGAGCCAACAGAGAATACACTCCGATGCAAAGCCAGAAAGAAACAGAAAGAAAACTAATGGTGAACCACTGGCGCTCATGGATTTCCATTCTTCTTATAGGACTAATAGTCTGTTCTTGCTGTTTAATGCTGAGAGAAGCGTGGAGGTTGCAACATTTCACATCAGAACTTCAGCAGGTAGAGTAAGGTTACAGTCAGCAGGAGGCACACGGAGCAACGGGGCAACACGGCCGCCCCGTTCACATCATGCATTGCACCAGGACCTGCAGGAGGACAACACAAAGCTTCATGGTTAGCATGTCTTACAGCTCGTATCAGTGTTGGAACCATAGCTTTGCTTAAATAGGAACCAAATAAATTCTCATCCAAATAGGAGCTTTACATTGGTGCTGCAATTGCCATGGAAAATAATGAATGGTTGAAATGAAAAGGTAAACCAGCGAATGGCACGCGGTGGGTGACCTTGGCCACTTTTGTAGTGGCGGTTTGTCCTCCAATCCATCAAACAAAATACGAAACAAAAACTCAAATCAAATGGCCACCGAGGAACCAAGGAATCGGATCTTATGCAGGTAATAAGAAGTCCATTGTCCAGGCAAGCGTCTCGTTTCATTGGGTTTATTCTTCCATTGCGGCAAACAAGCAAACCAACGTCTGTAGCCTCTCTTGCCCTGGTAAAAAACCATTAGCCCTTCCTGGTTCCCCCCCCATGCCTAACCTGTCACCCAACCAATAAATAAATAAATTACTATTTAAATAATAAATACTACATAAATATAGCTCCAACAACTTTCATTCACAACAGTGAGCCTTTTTTTATACTCATCAGAATGGATATTCTTACCGTAAAGGATTATGCTGGCATTAGTGATTCCCATGGTGTTCATGGCAACACATGTGTAGTTTCCATAGTCTTCTTCCGAGACGTTGAAAAAGACGAGCATCGACTGTTTACCTTGATTCTCTATCTTAACCCCATTTAGTCCATTGAAGAGCCTGTAAAGAAAGTAAAGTGTGACTGTGCGTTCCTTGAATTATTTGAGAGGCCGTGCATCTATTTGCTTGGGCCCTTATACATTCACACCTGTGGGCTGTGAAACGCAAAAGTTGTTCATACTAGAGCCAAGACTCTGCACACAGCTCACTGCCTCATAGAAGTAATAAGGCATGTATTTGTGAACTTCATCCTTCACTGCGCGACAGCCTTCCTTCTGTTTCACTCATTGCACTTCCTTTTCCTCTGCTACTGTTTCATTGCCTTATTTCATGTCTGCAGATGCCAGTCATTTATTTTATCAGCATCCTCCATCTTTTTGTTCTTGAGGACTGATTTGACTGATGAGCAACGCTGCTGTCTCAGTCAGGGACCATTTAACGGTGCAAAATAGCCTGTGTTTATCAGCTTACCAGCTCTGGGGCTGTTCATAAACATCTGTCCCGTCTCCAGCCTTCAGTTGGAAAATTCTGCGTTATTATTATTATTATTACGATGATATCCTCTAAACCTCTAAGCCTCACACCCCACTGACACAAGCCAATTACAGTGTAAAAATAATAATAATAATAATAATAGTTGCCTTTGGTGTCCATGCCTGTTTTGCAAATGATTTCAATGATTTTCTTAAATGAAAATAACACATTTTCATAATGTGATTAAAAAACAGGATATTTTGCCAAAAGAGAGAAGAGAAATGCAGGGCATGAAGGATTATCTCATTACATCAAAAGCGCAATCTACTTCAAACAGGGATATGTGTAAGAAGCCATCACTTATCAACAAAGATGATGCAGTCTGGGTTGTTTCAAATAAAAGTCCACACCCTACAGCAGAATAGATGTTTGCGTGTCTGTAATACTGACTTTTTGAGACAATTCCAAGCCTGTAGAAATCACAGAGCTCAGAGGAGAAACTTGCCTGCGGTCTTCTTTGTACCACTCAAAATCTGCCCTCGGGACAGCAGAGGCTTCGCATTGCAGGACTCCTTTTTGTCCAACTGGAGTACCCGTACTCCTCGCTTTTGAAATGAAGGGAGGATCTATGAAAAATGAAATAAGTTGTACAACTGCATCATGTGGAAGACAAACGTACATTGCTTGGCATTTTGGGCTGCTTCATACTCCTATTTCTTTAACTATTAACTGGCACGATGATGAACAAGCAGCAGCCCAAATACAGACTGGGAGGGAGGTTGTTACATTATTTGGGATGGCACCAGTTGAATCTTCACTCAACCTTGATACATCTTCTGAAGACACAAAGCCTGTGTAAAACATTTCTTAATCCCAGGAAAACTCCCACAAATGTCCTTATTTTGTAACAGGAGTGCATATGAGACAAAAGTGTAAAGTGTAAAGAAAAGAAAATTAAATGGTAAAAATGTATATAATTATACGGTATATATATATATATATATATATATATATATATATATATATAGAACACACAATCAGGCTTTATTTGGGGAGGATATATCCAATAAATGGTTATTGGCTTTTTATCTGTCTCCTATATGTCCTGACCATTATCTCTCCAGATATGTTTCCCCCATGAACATGATCGGTTTGACTCTTACAGTTGACGGTGACTTGCACTGTCCTGAGATCAGGGCTCAAGATGTCATTAGAAGCAATGCATTCATATGCTCCTGACTGCTCTTTGGTTATGCCTGTCAGCTCCAGGTGTTCCCCTTCCGTCACAAATTTATGGGAGCCTGTGGAGAAGGAAAGAAACAGAGGAAGAAATGCATTTGTAAATAAGTCCTGGTATTGGTGAAATGTGACCTCTACTGATCTTGATAGAATTTTCACTTCCTAAATGAGTGATGCATACAACACTGGTGCATATATTCTATTGTATTACAGCAGCCTCTAATACACGCAAGTACAGTAGACACAGTACTATGTAGAACAGATCAGCCATCACTCTGAAGTGGTTTGTTTAGCCAGGAGTCAATTCCCCTGCAGCTATGTGTTTTTTAGCTGTGCTAGCAGCGTTGCTCTAGTTATGAAAATGTCGGTAGATCTGTCCAGCAGTATGGTCTAGATCCATCTAATATTTAACAACTATTGGATGTCTTAACATATAATTTGTATTTTTAACCTAAGTCTTTCTACTGCCACTGTTACTAGACACCCAGTTGGCAAGTTTGTAAAGCAGGCTTTCTGGTTTTGGGCTTAGTCTCTAAATTACTCAAGTAACGTCACACAACAGTTTCAAACAGGCTATATCGTAATCCACCTGAGTAGTAAATTTACTTTGACATGTAGAAGCAGGGGGTCGCTCCTTTAAGCAGTGCATATACATGTACATTTAGTGTTTGATCGTCCATTAACTTTAAATGGAAAATGGAAAACCCCACCCCTACTTTTGTGCTGGTAGGACGTTCAAACAGCCAACCTTTACATAGAGAACAAGCAGACTAATCTAAATAAGTAGAGTAGAAACTGGCTGATCGAGGATGACATGATACACTATTTGTTAATAAAGTAATGAATTTGCAGAAACCAGGCTGGCTATTACATTGCTCTTCTTTTTATGATGCGTAAACTTAACAGATGAGGAAATCGTGTGATTATACTTGTCAAAGATCTTCAGACCGTAGTAGCAATCCGTCCCTGAATTTGGGATTTGCTTTCGTTCCAATTGTCTCCAGAGGGCAGACAGCTCAGGGCATGCACTCATTACACAAAGAAAATAAACTAATTGCATCGAAACAAGCCCACTTGAGTAACACCACAAATTACCCCTGACACCAGCAATGTTAAAAGCGTGTTCTGGTGACAGAGAGACCTTAAGCTATTGCTGCGTGGGTGGGAAAATGGATAGGAGCGCTAATCCCAATCAGTAGAAATGTCAATCCAGCAATATCTCTACATTAGCATAATATCATTATGTTTTCCAAATCCTCAGTTGCAGACACTGTTGCGGCTGGCTGGGGATTCACTGAAAAGGTTGTGGGCTAGGGATAATCAGCTTGTTGCATATAACTAGGGAAACTGCAAGCGCCGGTAATTGCACATTTTCATCATGGATAACTATATTAGGCAGACTGGGTGACAAAATGCTGTTGAGCTACTAGCTGGTACTGTGTGACTGATTTAATGATAGCCAAGGGTGGAAGGAAGTTTACTGTCAAATTATAATCTAATTACCTCATGTGCTTTCTCGTGTAATGGATTATTACTTTCTAGATTGCATATATATTGCATTATTGTTTCTTTTAATATACTGTGCCTCGAAAACCTACAATTAAAAGGCAAAGTTGATTGTGATGTAGATCTATCTTGATGGTATAATAACTAGTTAATTCTGACTTAAATTCAGAATACCTAATCTTTTCTCAAATTAGACATAGTTGTACTCTCATGCTGAACTGCTACAGACCAATATATTAAATTTCTTGATTCAAACTAGAATATTTTATTCAAACTCTCTCAATTTAGTGGTAGTTTGAAATCTGCCCAGCCAACAACCAACAGATGCCTCAAAAAGTAATATGATACTACATTTCAATATTCCTGAAAATCTAGCAAAGTGCAAACCAAAACAAACAAACACATTTTGGTTGAAAAATGTTTATCTCCATTTCCCAATCCAAATGCTTGTTTTTGTGATTAAACATTTGCCTCTCCCTTATTTCACATTTAAAACATTCAAAACGTACTCAGAGTGTGCTGCCAGCCTGAAACCCTGGTAGTTTATCACAACAAATTAAGGAAAATACTGGTGTGTGGGTTTTTAACTTTCTGCTGTTTCCCACTCAACCTGCTGCTGAGACTAGATGTGTGTGTGTGTGTGTGTGTGCAGTCAGCTGATGTTAGTGATGATGACATTACAGTCATCATGACCAGCAGTAACGGAGTACCGTGTCAGCATTCAAACAATTTGAGAACAGAGCAGGAGGGAATAGAATACAATCAATACGCTCTTGAAGCCTGTTTCAGAACTTTGATCATTACACAGCAAGCACAGAATACACAGCAGAGTTGGCAAAATGTAAAAGTTTACAAAAACTGTAAGATAACGACCAGGCATGGTTCCAATCCAAGTATTATAATATAAATGCCAATCTAAATGAGCCAGATGAATGGATATAAAGACATCATAATCATCTTACTCCGGATGAATGGATATAAAAACAATCACCATCATCATCAACACCCACATCAGTGGTCTGCAGCGATGGCCATAATTCCAGCACAACATCAGTGTCAGTATAGCATGGCTGGATGACTAATAAGAGAGCCATTAAAGTACCGGGTGACAGCCAGCACAAATGAGCGTCTAAAAGCACTCGGCGGAGCATCGCAGCAATATTAGAATATTAGCCATTACTGTAGTTTAAGGAGCTCCGCTGCCTGGATGCCACTCTGTGCAGCTTTTATAGAAAGATTACTCCAGTCCAATTACAAGCAGTACAGTAGAGAAAGACCAAAAATTGCAGGAAATGACTTGACAGAAAGCAGCAGGTCGTCTTTAGAACAGGTTGTAAAAAATCTATTAAAACCAAAAAGAGTTAAAAAGTTAAAAAAGGTGGCTTCAAACTGACAGCGGTATTCAATTCAATTCAGTTTTATTTATACAGTGCTATATAGTAACAGAGGTATCTCATAGCACTTGTTAATATAGAGCAGGTCCAGACCAACTCTATATGTATAGACCCAACAATTCCACCATGAGCAGCACTAGGAGACAGTGGCAAGGAAACACTGCCTTTAACAGGCAGAAACCTCGAGCAGAACAAGAACCAGAACCAGAACCAGGCTCTGGGTGGGCGTCATCTGCCTCGACCTGTTAGGGGAGTAGAGACGTCTGCGACCATGGGTCACGAGTAGACCTTGCTTGGGTGTAAAGGGTCAGGTTGGGGCAGCTTCTAATGGTTTGGAACCAGTGGAGTAGGTATACTGGTTAAGTGATCGTATCACAGTAACTACATTGGCACAGTGACTCAGTATCCTATGTCATAAAGTATTTTTTTCACTGTGCTGTGCCACTTATAATGCGACGTAGCTGCTCTTAAATGACAGCTGCATTCACCTCATATAGGCCGAGAGATTATTACAGAGCAGTTTATACATTTTCAGTAGCTATATAACCACCTAATACTCTTCCTTTAACATCAGGCTCTGCCCTTTTGAATTTGAGCAGTAGGCACATGTTTAAGATTAACTTCTCACTGTCTGTTTATTTCTATTTAGACATTCTGTATCCTGGCTGGAGACCTTGGATTGTAAGAGTTTCCCCGACGCTCGCGTTTTCAACCCTGATAGTGAACACCAGGTGTTTCACTATCTCATCCGAGTGGGAAGTGTGGCCTTGGCGACCTGGCTTTGTTTGGCCTAACTTTCCCAGCAGTGCAAGGAATAATCCTCTTACAAATCATCCTGAACACAGACTTTGAGTCCAACTTAGAGACAGCAGTTTGACACTGTCCAGGGATGGTAGATAACTCCTCAGCTAGCGAGGGGACTTTTCTTCCTTACAGCGGGTCTCCACCGGCCTACCGGCTGTCAGACATGGTGACAGACCTGGGCTCCTACCAGGTGATGCCATCACCGTTTTCGGAGGATGACTTGAGTGAGTCGTCCAGCCCTCGGTCCTGTTCCAGCCCGGACTCCCAGGTTCTCAGCTCCAGCTACGGCAGCAACTCTAGTGCTGAAAGCCAGGACAGCATCCTGGATCACCTGCTGTCCCAGGCCTCTTTAGGAAGTGCCACCAGTGTGCCGGCAGGGTTTGTGGCACCTATACCATTATCTACTTTCCTCTGGGACTCACGGAGGGAGGAGCCCTCCAAACGTGAGCCTATAAAGGAGGAACATTTTGACTTCCTCACGTGGTCCAATGTGGAGACAGAGGAACAACTTGGAGGGTGCTTCCAGCCCACACTGGAAGAGATCGAAGAATTCCTGGAGGAGAATATGGAGGTGGTAACAATGAAGCAGGAGATCCGAGAGGGTTGCCTGGGGTTGGGAGTGGGACTGGAGGAGGCTGTCGGGCTGGAAGTTGGCCTGGAGTGGTGCCGGGAGGCCTCCCCTGAGCCTAAGCTAGAGCCAGAGGCCAAATATTCAGACCAAACCGTCCCCACCGCCAGCACTGCTGGCCTGGCCACTGCTGCCTCCAGTGAGACCAAATCTACATCGGTTAACCCCACACATGAATCCAGCACAGGGGCCAAGAAGGCACCAGCAGACAGTGGCACAAACAGTAGTGAGATGCCGGTCATCCTACAGATTCAGCCATTTCAGATCAAGCAGGAGCCCACAGTAGCCCCTCTTACCCCAGTAGCCCAGCCTCCACTGCCTGCCCCAGCCTCAGACATTAAAATTGCGCAGCTACTGGTCAACATCCAAGGTCAGACCTTTGCCCTGGTGCCCCACATTCTGCCCTCCCCCAGCCTCAACGTCTCCTCCAAGTTTGTACGCATTGCTCCTGTCCCAATTGCAGCCAAGCCTCATGGTCTCGGGGATAGCTCAGTCAGCCAGGGATCAGGAATTCTTGTTGGAGGTCAAAAGTTCCAGAAGAACCCGGTGGCGGATCTTATAAAAATGCACAAATGCACTTTTCCGGGCTGCAGCAAGATGTACACCAAGAGCAGCCACCTGAAGGCCCACCTGAGGAGGCACACGGGGGAGAAGCCTTTCGCCTGCAACTGGCAGGGCTGTGGATGGAGGTGGGTACTGAACGAATGTGTTTCTGCGTACATTTAACGTACAGGCCACCGTTCACCTCACAGGCAGAATCATCTCTGCCCATTCAACATTACTATAATTGAGCACTGCAGCTTTTTATGTTTGTTATCTTACTGGATTACACTCAGAGATTGACTCATACTTATGACTTTGTTGTTTAAAGGTTTGTTTATTTGCAGGACTGAGCAATAACAGGAGACTCGGGCATCCAACTGCATGATTTAAAAGGGCTTAACCCCCATTTGTTAGTGTGCTCTCTTTGGAAGCAGCAGTAATTATATGTCAGTGAGGCATGTCTGTGTGCTGTTCATGGTGTCATGTTGCTCAATGGAACCAAGTGTGTTGCAGATTTGAACTTGATCTGAGCTGTCACTTCAAGGGTAATCTATTAGCACTGGTGAGGGGACTTGAGAGCCAGACCCCCCCACACCCCACCAAAGCTCTAAGCAACTAAAAGTAGAGAGAAACAGCTCTGCAACATGAATGTCATTATTGGTAATAGAGTTCATCGCCATGGAAGCGAGACTTTACTGGTTTTTCTGTTTGTGGAATGCTTCAGCAACGATACAGGAAAGCTCACAGTTACTCAATGATCCGTAATGGAAAGCTGAGGAAAATATAATCATACTGTTTTCTTTTCACGAGGCGCCTGGAGCTGAAAAGCTCTTAATGGGTGTCATGCTGCCTCCCAAGTGTTAATTGGAACGATGCGAGGCGGTGGGAACGTGGACGGGTTTGCTTACACAATCACACTTCATGTCAGGCAGCGAGATATCTGGGATGTGCAAAAATAGCTGGGGTGTGTTTTTTTTTTTTTTTTTTGCAGATGTAAACTAAATCTGGGACGGAGCATGTGGACTGCAGTCACATGGGCACCTCTTGTTGAGACTCGACAGCTGTGCAGTTGGGGCAGTATGACTGTGTGTGTGTGTGTGTGTGTGTGTGTGTATAACGTATAAAGCAGCAAGATCTAATTTGGACCCCGCTGTGTGTAATGGAGAAAGGCGGAGAGAGAACTTGGATGTCTTCATCAGTGAGGCAGTTTCTGTGTTCATTAAAGTAAAGCATCTTTTTATTCTTTCTCTAGTCATCAGTCTGAAAGTGTGTGTTTTTGTTGTTGTTGTGTGATGGAGTGTGACTCCAGCCCAGAGATCTATTTTCCTACGTGACGTAAACTGGGGACATTGTCTTCCTCAGCTGTGTTCTCTGTCTCTAGTCCTTCCCGACTGCTTCCTCAGAGTAGTCAAAAATGATTTGAGTCAACTTTGGCATAAAATACGGAATTTAGAATTTTAGTGAATTCATCGTCCAGCACTTTTAATTACGATCTTATGACAGTTTTTCAAAAAGCAAAGTTTGAACAAATGAGAGCATAATTAATTCCAATGACATTGAATGCAACCCATGTAGCATAATCCCAAACTACACTCCGTTCATTGGTGCCTCTGCTGCTTCACTTAAGTGACAGGCTAACAGGTGACAGCCTTACTTTATCCACAAATCCAAAATGCTTCTCAGGTGGTTTATCATGATTATTATTATTATTATTATTATTAGCACAGCTTGTTGGTTTCTTCCATTGTTTTAACAAGAGAGCAACAATTTCCCTGCTTGCTGATACACTGCCTACACAATATGCCTGTAGTGTCTACACAACTTTGAATTCAAACATATCATTATAGATGGAATATTTGATTTATTCTTTGCTTAACTGGTAGTTTGAATTTCAAATAGAAATGTCTGCTACTGTTTTTCTCAAAGACATCTATTCAGCTATAACATCCAGACAGCACGGCACCCTGAGCATCCCATACGCAACAAACTGCTCTGTGTGTTCTGACATCTTTCTATCAGAACCAGCATTCACTGTTTCAGCAGTTTGAGCTACAGAAGCTCTTCTGTTGGATCGGACCACACGGGCCAGCCTTCGCCCCGTGACCCTGTCTCCGGTTCAGCGGTTCTCCTTCCTTGGACCACCTCTGGTAGGTCCTGACCCGTGCAGACCAGAACACCCCACAAGAGCTGCAGTGCTGGAGATGCTCTGACCCAGTCGTCCAGCATCACAGTTTGGTTCCTTGTCAAAGTCACTCACATCCTTCCGCTGCCCATTTTTCCTGCTTCAACACATCAAGTTGGAGGACAAAATGATCACTTGCTGCCTCATATATCCCCCCAACTGACATTTGCCATGGTAACCAGATAATAAGTGTTCTTCACTTTACCTGTCAGTGCTCATAAAGTTATGGCTGATTGTGTATATATACACCAAAATTACACACACACACAAATTGCCCTCTCGCCCCTTCAGGCGGACTGTTCCTCCTTCCAGCTCGGTCCTCTACCAGAGGCCCAGTATCTCAGCTGTTCCTAGGACTGCACTCTTCTGGACAGAGACCTCGGATTGTGTTCCAGGAATCTGCCACTCTTCCAGTTTGGGGGTCACAGCCCCGAGTATTTTGCTTAACACAGGGATCTGTGCCTGTTGCCTTCCCTTTCTCTTCTAGCTCTTCTTTCAGCCCTTGGTGTGTCTCGAGTTTCTCATATTCCTTCTTCCTGATGTTGCTATCGTTTGGGATTTCTACATCTATCACTGCTGCCTTCTTCTGCTATTTGTCCACCGCTACCATGTCCGGTCGGTTTGCCATCACAAGTTTGTCAGTCTGTCCATACTGGAAGTCTCACAAATCAGACACACAAATGTCCCTGTACACTCTGCCAGCCACTTGGTTATTGTCGTTCCATGTATGCCCTGCCTGCTAGCATCTTACACCCTGCCATTATGTGCTGGATTGTTTTAGGTACATCTTTGCACACTCTGCACCTCGGGTCCTGCCTGGTGTCATAGATTCCAGCCTCTATTGATCTTGTGCTCACAGCCTTGATTACAGCTGTCTTTCAGTTCAGCCATTTCCAACCACTGGTAGGATTTCTTGATAGCAGCCACTTCTTCTATCTGCTGGTGGTGCATATCGTGCAGGGGTTTGTCCTGACATGATGGCTCCACCTTCTCTTCTTCCTCAACAGGCTTCTGCTGCCTGAGGTATTTATAAATGGCCATTTCTCCCGTCTGACGGCGACAGGATGACGGCCAGCCGTTTTGACCGGTGTTTTGTGGGCACTGCTCAGGTGGTGGTGCTGGCAAATAACCTGGCGTTTCTGTTGGACTCGCTGGATCGCCTTACTCACCAGCAGATGGAGTTGTCAGCAGGGGAGGTGATGAAGGTCCAGGTGACGGCAGACTCCTTTCTGCGCATATCGCAGGCATTTACTATCGATGGCGGGCGCATGATGCGTGCTGCTCAGATGTTATGGCTCAGGTGACAGTGGAACACAGGCACCTCTGGCTGGGCCTGTCTTCACTGAGGGAGAGGGAGTGTCATCTCCTCCTAAACACTCCACTCTCGCCAGAGTCTCTCTTTGGCCCGGACGTCCAGGTGATGATCGGGCATCTGGAGGGCACACAGAAGGCATCGCAGCAGCTGAGCACACATCTTCGTCCCCAGCAGCCTTCAACCTCAACCTTGAGATGGTGCATGACGGCTTGGCAGGCGTTTTGGATTTCTCTTCGTGTGTCTGTTTTTTACCCATGGACTTTCCTAGTGTTTTTTTGTTTGGACTTTTATGCCCCCAGCCTTACCTGTTGTGTCTGTTTGTTATCCTTTAATAAAACCCCTTAACCCTACTACTGTCTGCATTTGAGTCCTTCCACTGCCTGCAACCCCATGAGCCTGACAGTTGGAAGGAGCCTAAGAACAAGCATTTCATTGCCAAAGACTGCTTCACTGTTATTGTTGTGCATATGACAAAGAACTTAATGTGGAGCACTTGTAAATACTTAAATTCTATGACACAATGAAACAGTTGTTGTAACACACACGCTTGCAGTGTAACATCAGACCGTGAAGTCCTCGTGTTAACAGCCACTCAGCTCACTCGCGCTGAGAGCTAAAGGACAAACAGACTGCTGCTGGTACATGTGTGCATAAACGTCTAGTAGGTCTGTGTGTTTGCATATTTTAACAGCTTCCAGTGCAAACTCCTTTTCATCTCATGCACCATTTATATCTTCTTTCTAAATCATGGTATTTACAGGACCGTGGCCTGCGGTCTGATACTGTGTTCTCACAATAATGTCAGTTATTGTGAGAACTAACCTGACATTAAAGGGCAACTTAACAGACTTGTTTTTGCTTGTGCGCATTCAAATCAGAATCAAATCTCTCCTTCCTGACAAATTAAAACTCAGAATAAGAGTTAGCAAGTATAGGATTCTATAAATTCTAGATGAGATGGTATGTCATACCTGAGGCCTGTACTACAAAGGAGGATTCGATTTTTGCTCCAGAGCAGGTTATGTATGAGATAACAGATCAATGTATATAAAAGCACCGCCTACTGATTATTCAAATTTCTTGGAAAACGGCATCACCAATAGATAATCCCATGGAGCTCGGTGCATGGATTGCAAGAGGAGCTTTTTATATTAGAGATACAGATTGGCGTCGGAGAGGAACTGACTTACAGAATCTGTGTCAGCTTCTTGCAAGCAATGTCAAAGCCATGTCAATGTGCTTTTGTATACTGATCTCACCCTACAACACAGACTGACTGAAGCACTAAAGCCTTGCACATATGAGATACTGTATGGCAGTAAGCCTGCCTACAGTACTTTTGCCTCTGTACATCACAATGGATTTGAAACGAAGCAATCAAGATGTGATTGAAAAGTAGACTTTCAGCTTTAATCCAAGGGATTTAACAAAAATATCACATTAACTGTTTAGGAATTACAAATGTTACTGTACAAGTCCCCCATTTTCAGAGGCTCAAAAGTAATTGGACAAACTAACAATTATAAATATAAGGATGATTTTTAATACTTGGTTGAAAATCCTTTGCAGTCAGTGACTGCCTGAAGTCTGGAACCCATGGACATCACCAGATGCTGAGTTTCCTCCTTAGAGATGCTTTGCCAGGCTTTTACCGCAGCCGCCTTCAGCTGCTGCTTGTTGTGGGTCTTTCTGCCCTCAGTTTTGTCTTCTGTTCAGCTGCTCAGTTGGGTTGAGGTCAGGTGACTGACTCTGCCATTTAAGAATATTTAAGCTTTTTTGCCTTGAGAAGCTCTTGGGTTGCGTCACAGTAGGTTTTGGGTCTTACGTTAATTACATCAAAAGTAAAGAAGAGGAGCTGCACATAAAATCCCAATAAAAATTAAGACCACCACTGCAACAGTCCAACAAAATAGGAGAATTAAATGTGGACTCCTAAATATCAGATCTCTGTCATCTAAAGCTAGTTAACGATCTAATAGACTATCATATTGATTTATTTTGTCTTACTGAAACCTGCCTGTGTCATCATGAATATGTTGCCTGAATAAACTGAGCTGGTTTTAATGCAATCCTTTTTATCTATTCGTTCTATTTTTCTAAAATTAAATATTTTAGACTGTGCTTCAAAAATTAAGGACATGAACACAAAACATAACATTATGTTGTGTTACAGGTGAAGCTCTGCAGAGCAAAAGGAGCCAAAAGCAGCTGGTGCAGACAAAGAGGAGCAGTTTCACCATTTAGTGAAAAGTTAACACTTGCAGCCATCATAGGAGTCGGTTAGCTGGCAGGTAAGTCCAGGTCCACATGAAGGAATCGTAGACAAGCAGAAACATTGGCAGATCTCCTGCACACATAAAACAATGAAGTGAGCAGGAATACAAGCATCAGGGCAGGTAGAAATACACAGGGACTAACGAAGACAATGAGGCACAGCTGGACACAAGTGAACAGGTGAAACTAATCAGACAGGAGTAGCAGAGCAAGAAAACACAAAGCACCAAATACCCACAGACCACTACATTTAATGGCACATAACGGATTCATTGAGTCATTTATTCATTTATTTTTCATTATGACACTTTCGGCCCCCCGTACTGTATAACTGTTGATGCAGACTGTGCAACCATGTGATCCATTTATGTCCAGGTGTTTGGACCTCCGTCACCTGGAGGCTTGAGATTCAGCTCTACTTTGTGAAACAAGC
Source organism: Gadopsis marmoratus (assembly GCA_036023855.1). Taxonomy (NCBI): domain Eukaryota; kingdom Metazoa; phylum Chordata; class Actinopteri; order Centrarchiformes; family Percichthyidae; genus Gadopsis; species Gadopsis marmoratus. The sequence continues at coordinate 15,970 of JAVQJF010028194.1, read as the reverse complement.
TCATGTCACAGATTTTCTGATTTTATGTTAAATGTGTCGTTTCTAATGACCTAAGGCTGATCCCATAATACTCCTGATCCTGGTGCACAGAAAGGATATAGCGTTGCAGTGACCTCACACAGCTCTCTGCAGCTGCTTTTCCACATCAGCATCAGCTCATGTGGTTGGTTCATTGTCATGTGTTTGCCAGTGTTTTGAGAGTGAGTATTACAAAATCTAATAACTGCAAATCTAATAAATAATAATAATAATAATAAATAAATCTAATAAATGTGAATAGGCTACTCTGCAAGTAGGCCTGAGTTTTCAAACATTTTGAATAGTATTAATAGATAATAATACTATTCGTATTAATAGTATGAACAAGTATTATTTAACAGGGATGCTCGTTACATAAAATATAATTCATAATTACAACAATGCTTAATCCAGACTAAATTATTTGATTGGGCCATTCCATGCCAATTATCACTAAGAATGATTTTTTCTTCATTTTAATTGTTTTTGATCAACCAGTCACAACTTTTAAGACGGTCAGACCTAGCAAAGGGATTAACCACAGCTCCCGACTAAGGTCAAGGTTTCTGTCCCGTCCATGCTGGACATTTTAGGTGAAGTATTCTCAGAATGTTTGTAAATATGAACACTGATTCTGATAATACTGCTTTAATTTTAGCTGATAATGTGACCTAATAAACTGGAAAATGTGTGTAATAATCTGTTATTTTGTAAAGCATGTACAATCCCAAGGTGCATTACAGTCATTGTCTTCTGCCTTCTTTTCAAATGTCCGTCCGTCCACGCTTGTGGGCGTGGCTGCGGCCGTTTGCGACCAGACTAACATGACTGATGCATTGTGGGAACGGACATGCTAGTTGCACACATTATGGGATGGAGCAGCCAGAACCAGCTTTGTGATTTCACACAAAATCACTAAAAACAGTAAGTTAAACCTCAGACATCCAACCTGACTTCAGTTCAACAGACCGGATTTCTGTTGGTGACCAAGAAAAAAAGAACTGAAAAAAAGCAACTGGTCTATAAACTAAATAACAATAGTACTTTATACTTTTGTATAAAGGTAATTTAATATTGGTCTTTGAAATACTGAAACAACATGCTCATTTGCACATTTGTTTTTGTGAATGTTGGTTAAATGGTCTTATAATGTCGCTGCTTTTACTATTCCTGCTCCATATTTTCATAACATCTATATTGAGTTCAGTTTTATTGCTCCGGCCCCACAACAACAGTCACTTTCTCATGTGGCCCCCTGGGAACATTAATTGCCCCCCTCTGGTCCAACATGTGGTTCCTAGTCCAGCTTACTCATTATTAAGAAAGTGAGTTGTAGAGTCTCACTTGAGAATTACCTACGGTAACTTCTGCTGTAGTTCCACATAAAACAAGTTATTGTATAAAGTGAAAGATTAATCAACTAAATTAAATTCAGACAGGAAATGCTATATTTTGTCTTATGCTGCCCTCATGTGGTTCTTTTCAGCATCTGTTATATAAAAGGATATACATATTAATAAACCATATTGTCACTAATGGGATTGCAATCATTTGTGATCATTTACAAGTAACACAGAAAATCCACCATAAGGTATATATACATTTATTAGAGGAGAGTGAACCACCAAGTTGAACAAAAGAATACAATACACATTGTCAACCTGCCAAAGGACATTTGAGGCACTTAGCATGAGGAAAGATTCAGTAAAGACTTGAACAGCCTGCTGGACAGGATCATTTTACTGTACATGAGTTCAGCATTTGAGCGTTGAATCCTACACGTTGTAGTAGAGTAGATCATCATCATCCTAACAGCTGAAGGGGAGCAGCAGGTGGCTAGAAGTTGTCTTTGTGTATAAAGTGAAATTGTGTTCAATGATTGTTCACGTTTAATTTCATGCTCAACAACTGGCAAAATAAGCTGTTCTAGTAGTGTGTCCCCATATTATGAGTGGCTTGTAATTATCACAGTGCAGAACTCATTGATACGATGCCATCAACAAGACAATAAATCCAAATAGTTCTTTGGCCTAAGAGCAATGAAGAAGAAGCAGAAAGATGAAGAAACGGGGTATCCCATTTTCATTATATAAATGAAACCATGTGATCTGTTAGAAACAAACATAAAGCCATCTGAACGAGACCTGGAGCTTCTTAGGTGTTTGCATCCATTTGGGCATCATCAATTCAAGCTGTCTGTGGGGGGGGGGGGGACTGCAATGACTTTAGTTACTTTATGTCCATGACTATGTCTGACATTAAATAAATGTATAATCAAGCAATAAAATTACAGTTTATATTGTAGCCCTTGATTTGAAGAAATTCATTGTAAAGAACACAGTTTGAAGAGAGAAACACTAACGACAGAGGAGAAATGTATTATAGGATAGGAGTTCCTTAAAACAAAGTTAAAACACTGTGTGGATCTTTGTGACGTTAAGATATTTTGAAGGTTTTACCTCCATAAAACAAACCATACAGCAATTTGAGAAGTCTTCACTTGCAAATGTACCTTGTATTGTAAAGAAGGGTAGTTTTAATCAACTTTTCACTGGTTTGGTCTGTTAAATCTAAAGGGAACAAAACAAGATGACCAAAGAAGTAATCTTTCTACAGCAGGGTAGGCTATTTAATAAAGGGCGTAGTTCAACATTTTGTGAAATAAGCATATTCACATTCTTTCCAAGAGTGACGTGAGAAGACTGATATCAATGGCATGTTTGCCTGTTAAGTATGGATCTGGAGTCAGGACGTGGTTAGTCCAGCTTACTAAGACTGGAAGCATGAGGAAACAGCTAGACTGTCCAAAGCAACCAGCTCCTCTAAATCTCATTAAATAACATTTCCTCTGTTTCAGCTGTACACAAAGGAAATGTAAAAATGACTATTTGTGGTTTAAGTGGGAGACACACACGGGCAAATCATTCCTGCTTCCAGTCTTAATGCTAAGCTTGGCTAATCATGTACTCCAGCTCTGTTCTCATTGATATAGGTCAACAATTTGGGAAATACATTTATTCACTTTCAGAGAATGAGATTAGAAGATTGAGTTCAGAAGATCAAAGATGACATGACGTACAGAGCTGGAGTCAGGAATAGTAATGTGGTTTTAGTGGGAGTTTCATGCTGGAAGTGCTTCTTGACAAACAAGAGTCCTGAACCTTCCAGGAGTCTCGTCTGTCTACTACTCATGCTACATTTATAGGAGTTTCATGTAAAATAATTTCAGGGAATTGACATTTTCATCTACATTAGCTTGATTGGAGCCACTGACTAAAATTAACATTTAGGAAATGCTGGTGAAAAGCAGACCCTGCTGAGGTCAGAACTGCAGAGGTTGGCTGTTGAGAACCAGTTTGAAAGTATAAAAACATTAGCATGACTTGCATTGTTCAGTCAATTTTGCATATTGTATGGAATAAAACATTCAGTTTGATCATCATGCAAGACAATAATTAAAAACCATGAAGAAAATACAAAGTCCATGTCCTGTTGCCATATAAAACTGTATGTAAATGTAACATTAAAACAAATGAATGTACAGCATCCTGAACTCAGTGATGACGGTGAGCAGATTTACATTACAACATTAATGCAATATAAGGTGAAGCTTAATGCTAAACATGGGTTACTACAATTACAATGTCTACAGAGCATATAAAACAAACCTGACAACTATTAAATAGCTTCTGAAAGTCTGAAATATTACGAAACTTTTTACTGAACCAAGAACAGTTAAAAAAAGAAAAGCATGAAAAGGCCTCCTCTGTGTTTTTATCTGGTGCACTTTGTTCTACAGCAAATTTGTGTCAGAAAATGCTCACACGTTGTTATATACACCCTCATCTATTCTTAGACCGTTTACATACATCGCATTTTGTACTTCCACGAAAAAATTTGGGATTTCTAATCCACCATAAAAACTACCTTTGTCCTTATTCTAACCAGCACTAGCAGCAGTAACAATGCGTCCATTTTCCAAAGCGCTGTGGCAGAGGTCCAAGTGGCATACATGTTGTTATTCTGTAGACGGTATAACACAGGGATCAACTTTATTGACTGGTTAGTTGCATTAGATGTGCAGATTTGGACCAGTCAACCACCATAATGTGCATTTCCAAAGCAATAATTCCATTAAAACAACATGTCATGTCATATACCGACTTCTCTAACAGAAATATTGTTTTCATTCAATACATTTTACCAATTGCTTCCACTTGTTTTTTGTTCGCTGTTACGCTGCTGTCAATAAAACGTTATACTTCCTGCACAGATGTTTCATATTAAAAGCCTTCCGGTGCCATTAAGGTTATACTGTATAATCTCTTTAACTGAATGGCTCTTAATGTGAAATAACTGCAGGAAGTGATGGGTTTCGCTGATCGTGTCTTAAACCAAAAAAAGGAAAATAAATATTAGTTTTGTGACTATTTTGAAAATCAATTAATCGTGAAAGTAATTTTTAAAGCACAAATGCCAAACTTTGCCTTATTCCAACTTCTAAATTGTGAAGATTTGCTGCTTTTCTTTGTATTATTAGAGCACATCACCTTGGTTTTCATATAAAGTCTTTCTTGACGTTAACTTCCTGCACCCACGTCTTCTTTAATGAATAAACGTTGCAAGCCACAAAAAAAACAAAAAAAAAAAAAACTTACAATCTGAAAGCAAATTCATAAGATTCATACGATTGATTTAGGCAACAAAAATATTGTTGCATTGAAACTGCATAGGGTGCAAAATGGGCTGATCTGTATTTCTCAAGTACTGATAGAGAGCCATGAAACATTCCCGTTTAACAGATGCAGGATTTCTCTTTTCTGCAAAACGACTTTATAAAACCATCTGTCCATTCTCACCACTACGAAAGATATTACCGTGAGAAATCTCAGTTGTAGTTATGACAAATGCATGCTACAGGGTTGACAAAATCCTGACAATAGAAGTGTAAAATTAAACCTCTTCACTTATTTTAAAAAAGAAAAAGAAAAAAAAATCATACAAAACAATTATTTGGACCAGAACAGTTTGTCATCAAGTGCAAAACAACCAGATTTGCCTACAAGCTTTAGAGTTCAGCTATACAAATATTGTTTCCTGTCCTCATGTGTAGGATAATACAAAAAAAGATACAAAAGTCCCTTAAACTAGGCCTATGCATTTTTTTTAATGAGAAAAAATGGCAGACCAGATTAATATGAAGTCACCTGAGTAATTAAATCCGACTCTGCATATAACCTTTGCTGACATTGACCCCTTTCTTTAAACTAGTGCTTTTACAACTCCTAATTACAGTGTACCATTTTCACAGTTCAATTTGACCTGTGCATGCGTGATATAAATCATGCTTGCAGTACATAATTTACCAGAAAATGCACCTACGAGAAACTATGATTCACTTAGAAATATACAAGAAATGTATTTACAGCAACATAAATTGAACATATAGAACTTCAACCATATGTTCCACCTCAAAAGGACAGAATTTCAACCCATTCAAAGGTGATGGAAAATATTCAGAACAGTTTATTCCAGTCTCTAGTTGCCTCCATGAGGTGGCGCTGGCCGTGGCCAATCCAATCTTCTTGGCTATTGAAAAGCCGACCACAAAACCAGCAGTCAAACACCACTGGCTCTTGTCTACAACCCGATAAGTTTTCAACTACCTCATATTTCTTTTTGCTTTTTTTCCGTAATTTCAGTTTCAGGAGGAATCGCTCTCGGACAGAACTCCAAACTGGCCGAGGTCTTCGACCTTCGCTGTGAGACAACACACCTTTGGTCAAGGAATTGCTCCCTAGAGCACCATGCTCCGAGAATGCTTGGATTGTTGTTTGAGACAGAGAGACTTTAGTAACAGCACCTTTGTACCTGTTAACTACCTTCATTATATTGGCCACTTCTGGAATGTCAGCATCTGGATGATTGAGCACCACTACCGGTTGGTATCTACGAGGGCATTTGACCTGCTGTAGAGAACTGAACGGGGCAAGTCTCAGTGTCCTTTCAACTTCTTTGGCTACAGGTTTCCATAACACAGTAGGCTCTTTCTCAGTCAGAACTTTATTTGTGAGTCTTCTAGCTTTATGCATCGTTACTGGAAGCTCATCAAATAATGGTTTCCTGCGCCTTTTCCTTTGGCTTGGAGGTCGAATTGGCCTTGGGGCAAGGATGGGTTTCTCTGCTTCACAAGGTAGTGCCTTTACATTCATCTGAGAGGGTGAACTGCAAGATTCCTTGACATCTTTCTGTACAGTATTTTGTATGGTGATCAATTTCTTTACTCCATTGGAGGCATTTGCATTGGTCTTGTTTGATGAAACCAGAAAACACTGGGTCTGAGGTCTGGTGGCCAAAAACAAAGGTTGATTGCTTGAGGTGGGAGCACCACTTGTAAGGAGGCTACCAGTAGGTGTGACAATTTTAAATATGACTTTGTTTCCAGTACTGTCACTGGTTTGGCTACACTGAGCCCCAGTCTTTGCGTCTTGGTTGTTCAATAGTAGGCCTGATTTGGGTGGAGAAATGTAGCGGAGCAGGAATGCCTGGCGACCAGTCTGCAGTGTGTTGGGTTTGTCTGCAGAGCTCATGGGCGTGGCCAGAACTGGCCGTGAGTTTAGTGGGAGTTGTGTACTTGCCAATCTGAGGCCATGAGTACTGGGGGTCTGAACAAATGGAACAGACCTCTGAACTAAGTAACAAGTTGGCTGTGTCTTTGCCATTTTGTCTGTAGGTCTATTATGTGATGTGCTTGAAAGGAGTACGGGACCCTTAAAGCCTGGGCTGTTGATGAAGTAGTGATTTGAGTTGGTGCCAACACCTGGTTGAACAGAAGAGAAAAGTGTTGTCCCTGTTTCAGCAGCTCCTGCCTTTGGTGCGGATACACTTATTCTCGTGTTGTTTGGAGTATGGGTTCTGCCAGTAGGGTTACTTGATCTTTCTAACCCTGGCTTCATGTAAGACACATTGATCTGAGAATTAGCAGAATTGGTTATCAGTTTGAAACCTGGAGTGGCCTTGACTTGCACTGGCATGGCAAATCGATTCTCAGCAGTCCTCAGCAGCACTGGCTGCTTACCCTCTGGCAATTGAAGAATTCGTAGAGTCGTTTTTGTTTGTTTTAAAGACTCTGCACATGAAGATCCAACTCTTTCTTTATTAAGTTGTTGGGTAATGATTGCATCTGAATGTTCCTCCACAAAACTACCCAAGGAAGTTGAACAACTGTTTGTTTCTGACTGTTTGGATATAGGAATGCTCTCCTCCTCAATTTTGATAATATTAAAGTCTTGGAGCACTGACTCAGGATTTCCATCCTCAGCGGGAGGATTGTCAACACTAGCTATGCACTCATCAACCTCAATGTCACTATCTGACACTTTCTTCATGGCCTCCTCACTATTTTTTTGAGTTGAGTCGTCTCCATTGCCACATTCTCTAAATGGCTCTGGAGACTCTGCCAAAGTCAAGCTAAACTGTGATGATTCACAAATACTTTCCTTCTCTGTTGAATGTTCGGACAGATAGTCAAAATGTTGGTAAGAGTTAGGTGAAGTACTGAATGTTTCCTTTGAATAATTGTGAAAAGTAAATACTTCTTGATTTGGTGAATTTTGTGTGCAGGTTTCTGAGCCCATGGCACTTTCTCTGCGACTACCCACAATGGGTGGGGATGACGCTGATGGAGGTGGATTTGTCGAAGGTTTCTTACATTTTTGCTGGTCATTTTTACATTTAATCTCACTTCTTTTAGGGTCATCCTTTTCTGGAGTACTCTGAGAAGATTGGCCATCATTTTCTATAGTGTTAAAGGAAGAGTTCCATTTGTGTTCGTCAATGAGTTTGTCATTGTCATCAGTCATTGATAACTCATCTGCTGCACCACAGTTTTCAACTGTTTTCTTTGAGATTTGTTTAGAAAGCAATGTTTCCTGAGGAACTTTAGAAGGTGAAAATACACCAGTGACATTACCAGTACATACTGTTGTAGTATAACTGATTTTAGAACCACTATGGCTGGCTACATCAGAGTTATAAGTTGCAGAGACTGAGATACTATCAAACATATTTCTCTCTGAGTAGGTTGTTTGACTTAGATGACTTTGGGCACACACATGATCAAATTCATTTGTCATGGGATATAACGTATCTGCACAAGTCAAAGACGTATTTAGTAAAGGCTTAGTCTGTTCGTCAACATCGACTCTATGTGTGGTGGAATCAAAGTTGCAAACCGAGGTTTCTTCCTCCTCAGTCTTTACTTTAACTTCCATAATATCATCTTGATCCATATGTACACAAGAATCACTTCTTGGTGAAATAGCAAAGCAATGTGATGTTGAGCTCTTGCTGTCACAGTATTCCCCATTCTCAATTGAGACTTTACTTATATCCAACACAGGATTTGGTGCTGAGGAGCCCACATCTTCAACTGAGGAATGGTTCTGAGTGGATGAGTCTTGTTTTGCTGTTGGTATTACTTTGAGAACTAAATGTTTTTTGCCATCAACTATCTTGAATCCCATCACTTTGGTTGTACAGTTGGGGGGAAGAGAGATTTTGTTCTTAACCATCAGAACAGTCAGTCCATTAGGATTGGTGTGACTTGCAGCATCAGAACTTGCAGAGTTATCACATTCCTGTAACATTACAGGCATTGACGGCTCTGTGTTATGAGAGCCTTTGCTCCAATTCCTATTGTCCTTTTTTGCTACAGTCCCATCCACAAAATGGTGGCTCTCTAAGGATATCTCTGGTTTCATTAGCCTGCCATTTTGGTTTGATAAATTCCCAGAAAGGCAGTTCAGTTTTGTTATCCTCTGAGCTTCCTGTGATTCACCACTCATTTTTAGCAGAAGTTTTAAGCTTGCAGATGAATTTGCTGGAGTGCCGTTGTCTTCTAAACTTGTCTTCCTTACATTCCTTCTCTCAGCCTCCTCTTTGTGAACAGCTGCCATGTGATTTTTAAGGTACTCGCTTCTTGCTGCACCATATCCACAGACCAGACACGTGAAGGGGAATGTACCCAAGTGAGCTTTCATATGCTTCTGGTGATCCTCTTCGTTCAAGCTGATATGTCTGCATTTTGAACACTTCCAAGGACTCTCATTATGATGATGGATGTGCTGGACGAATGTACCTGCATCCACAGTTGTAAACTCACACCAGTCACAGTTAAACTGTCCATTTAGACTATGACACATGATGTAGTGTCTGGTAAGCAAAAGCAGAGAGTACTGAACATCGTCGTTGCATAGCTCACATGTAACCAGAGTATTCCTGTGCTCAATCCGGTGGCGCTGCAGAGCAGGGAACTCGTTTGTGACAAACCCACACAGGTCGCAAGGGTACGTAGGAAGGGTTCCTTTATGAGCCGCTCGAAAATGTTTAAGGAGATCATTGGGGCTATATGTGGAATCATCTTTACACACTGAGCATTCAAAACTCAAAATCTTTCCAGAGAAAACAGCCCCCTGCTGAATTTTACAATGGGCTTTATTGAGAGTTTGTTTATCTTTCTTGGTGGACGTCCCATATTCCTTAATGGTTTCTTCTGCATTACTGAAGACCGACCCATCTGTCACTTCTCTGAAATGCTTAAACACAAAGTCTTTTACCTTTTCTTTTTCATCCTCTGTTACTGATATGTTGCAGTTTTTGGCAGAATCATGACAAATTGTGAGGTCTTCTTCCATAGTTGTAAACCCGCAGAAATCTGTAAGAGAAGAAGTCAATTGTGTTTTTCATTAATACATGCAGAAGGATCCCACATATTCGACATGCATTTAACAGTAATGTGGAGCAGAAACATTACAATTCCTGAATGCTCATCACAGACCCATGTCTGGGGAGAAAAAAAATTTAATTTCACTTCCGTTGTATTCAGGGGGGCAGAAATCTAATACAGATACGAGAAAAACTATCTACATCGCTAGACACTAATTCAGGTCAGTTTAATTTATAAAGTGCCAAACCATAACAGAAGTTACATTAGAACACATTTCATATAGAGGAAGTCTAGACCACACTCTTTATAATATTAACATACACCCAACAATTCCCACCATGAGCAGCACTAGGCGACAGTGGCAACAGGCAGAATCCTCAAACAGAACCAGGGTGTGACACCACCAACCATAAGTGTACCACTAAGTCACAAATTAATTCTAAATGTGTCTAAGCCAGTAAAATAAGTCCCAAAACACATTCCAATTAGTCAAGTTATCAACTTATAAAACATATTCTCATCAGATTCTAAGGCTTCATTGCTGAGAGTTGAGAAATATAAAGTTAAAATTACATTACCTGTACTCCTTTAGGAAAACTCAAACTTTTAATGCATTTCGTGTCTGAAGAAGAGGAGCTTGTAGTATGGTCCTGGTGCCTGTAAGACAAGCATAAAATTACACTCTCTCTCTCACATTGACATAAGTTGAACGTTACTGCTTAATGTTACATGAAAAACACTACCTGCTCTGCTGAGCATCATGCCACATGAACAGCAGTCCATGCCACACTGCCAAGTGCTCCGAGATAACTTTATTATGATATGGCACTATATAAAAACTTAACTAAATCGACAGTCCACATTCACATTACTAGCTGGAGAAAAAACTACGTCCTTTTGACTCTAAATTCAAAAACCAAAACATCAACTTGCTATACGGATGGCAGATCAGGTATTAAAAACAGCTCTGACAATCAGTGCTAAAAAAAAAAAAAAAAAAAAAAAGGTACCATGTGTAGTTTTTGACCTCTAGTAGAATTATGGAGCAGCCTTTTTTTAAAATAGGTCCCTGTTATATTTGTCTAATAAACATGCAGGAAAACATACACATGTGGGTGATGCAATACACAATCCTGCCAATGGCATCACAGTGTTTCCCCATTCATTAACTAATGTATGGCAGCCCCATTGCTTCTTCCACTTATATATCAGTTCTCACCCACCATCTTTGTTGGTGACGTACTAGAGTGTAAAGGTCACATTTCTATATAGGACACTGCTACTGGTTACAGCCAGTCGGCGTCAGAGCCTCCCCCCCAACGTACAAACACAAAACGCGCTGCACTAACATTTCTGGCGGTGGTTACCTAGCTAGCCTAGATAGGAAAATAGGAAACGTTTGCTTATTTATAGAAGGCTTTTAACTTCAAACGGATACAGGAAGTGTTGATGCAGTAACTTTAACAGGGCAAACGGGAGCGGATCAAAACGAGGCTTTGTACTAAAACAATTATTCTCATCAAACAGAGGGAATTACACACAAAGGCCTGCCTGTCATACAAGCCTGCCTCAGATAAAGGCCTGGTACCTTCCGCTGTATGATTAAATACGGCACCTTCATAACAGGAAGTGGAGGATTGGACCCGGCTGCCTGCCTGAGGTCTCCATCAATGGGCCGAGCCCAGAGGAATTTAGTTATTGGAACTGTTTTTCTCAAAGCCCACGAAAATTAACTGTCCAAATGCAAGATGCAATGTTTGTCACTAGTCATGTAACTAGATCTCAATAAACCTGTTCAACACAGGTAACCACTTTGGTCAAATGTGTGCTCTGGAGTATTTTGTTGACCGTCTTAAACAGATGTAGCTTCTTAATGTTGCTCTCAAAGTGCACCAGATTGATGCATTTAACTTTTTTCTGTGCGAAATACTGTTTCCACACTATTCCACTGACCTGCAGGTGGTTCTAATGCACCAACAAATGCAGTTAAGAGAGGACTACTTGCTAGAGACCATGGATGTAACCAATACTGGATTTAAAATACTTAGCAAATGTTTAATGACGAAGGAAACCCATTTGTTAGAGCTCAAGAAAACAGTGCGTTTCGGTGAGAAACACTGAATGTAAACCTGACACTCCTTCAGAACCTTTAAACCTGAGCATTAACAATATAACATTAAAAATGGCCAGAACCTCGACTGTACAGGCAAACTTGTGGTTAGTTATTGCTGTTACTTCTTATACTTGATTCATTTAACTGAAAAAAGAAACAGAAAAATTCATATGCAAATCATCCTTACTCGTGAAGTCTTTTTCTCTACCTTCAGTATTTGTGTGCGTGTTGTGTACATAAATGCATATAGAAGTTCAATCTGAAAACAGAACAATAAGTTATTGACTGGGTTTTCACCGATAGTAATATCAGTTCAGTTTCCTTTGCACCATTCATATTTACAAGCCCTGCTATTTGCTTTGCAAATGAGTAATGTTAAAACATTTTACAGAAAAACACAACTTACAAGATCACTTGTACAAGTGAGAGGCTATATTTAGAATTATATGAAAACTGAACCAGTGCCTTTAGGGTCATAATGCTTTTAATGACAGTGCTAAATGTGGAGCTGAAGTTATTAATCGACGGAAAATTAATCCAAATACAAAATATGTCTATAAAATATGAACTGTGAGGATCAACTGCTTGTCTTTATCTAATGCAAATAAAGTACAGTAGAAAATGCCACCAATTTAACGTTGACCTTCTATATAACATTGGCAAGATTACGATGGACAAAGACAGTAAGTTCACGTGTTTCTTTCTCCACACACCCAGATTTTATTCATTCTTGTATCATTTTCATTCACTTGTAGTCTTCAGCCCCAACCTGCTGACTCAAGTGACGTCACACAGTTCCCTCTGGAGACACTTTACACTACTTTTTTTCCCCACATACGTACTCCCCAACACCTGGAAACACACTTTGATGATGTTAAATTGTTAGCGTTCCCATTCAATATCTTTGGACTGTTACTGGGACAAAACAAGCCGTGCGAAGATGGTTTAACTGGCACATTTACAGAAATTAATGTGCGCCGTCCCTGTAGCTTCAAACTGGATAAATAAATAAAAAACAATGAATGGATTGTTGAGCAGACTGTCAAAGGGCAAAATACTTTCCATTGAACACACATCGACAGAGTAATGGTCATCAAGACAACTGAAAATAATAATAATAATAATAATAATAAAAAAGAGGGGACAGGGATGTGCACTGGACCTGGCCACCACAGAAGGATGGCCGGATGGGTCAAAAGCAGAGGACACATTTCAACGTGGATGTGTGTGTTTGAGCTACATACATGCATCATGACTGACCATTATACGGCAGATTATTTAAGATAAAATAAGATAACACTTCACTAGTCCTTCGGTGGGGAAATCGCAGTGTTACAGCAGCCAAGGTGATAGTGCAAAGTATAAAACATAAGCAGAACTTGTGTACGCTTAAGTGAATTGTGGATAATTAGCCGCCGATGTGAGGAATATAACAAAATTAAGTGGATTTAGCTAGAGCCCTACATAAGCCTACAACTCCATATGTCTGCTCAGCAATTCATACGTTGTTGTTGATTTATTTATACAGTTTAAAGCTACAGGGAACACTGAGAATCAGCACAGGGAAATGTTTGCTTTTGTTGCATTAAGGATATTTCCTGCACGTCATATGTACCTGATATATACATATATGCAAATAGCCCAATTACATAAGAACAATGCAACAGGATCTGCTCTTTAATCACAGAGTGTTGAATGCAGGCATTACCACCACAATTCAACATTACACTTTGAAATGTGTAAAAGTATGAATGACAGATTAGGGGGAGCCTACATGAGCCTACAGCTCCATATGTCCGTCAGCTGTCAGCCCTGTGGGTCTGAAGGAAGCCATGTTGGGGGGAAAAATGGCTGCCATCATTTCAATACTTATCTGCACCACCTACTTCAGTTTAAGACCATTTTATTTCTGCTAAACTTGTATTCACAAGCACGTATGCGCACCTCAGCCACGTCTGACCACAACACACTCACTTGAAAACACCATGGAAATCATACTACGCAAATCAAACCCAGCCACAGAGGAGATGCACCTACTGGGCTGCTGCCATCACGAATAAAACTTGGTGTGTTGACAGTAACAGTGTGATGAGGCCGACACCATCCGCGGAGGGTCACACGGATGGAGCCTGGAGATGAGCGGAAAAGTTGCATCGCCTCGTAACTACAGTCGCACTCAGCCTCAGTACCAGTGGGACCAGCGCACGTTGCCAAACTGTTCCTCTCTGCCACAACATCACGGTCACACATCCCCATTTAATCCATGGGCACTTTCCCCGAGTGACTCGCGCCGCGGCAGCTGAAGTTTAGGGCAACGCTGCGCGAGCGGAGCACGGGGCGCTGCGCACGGGCAGCGGCAGCGGACTCGCACCACGCCACTTTATGTGTCGACGCGCTGACAACGTGTGAGGCCACTTGGCTCCCTGTTCGTGTCTGTGGGAGTTAAAAAGCCAGTTATTTCACACCCAGATTCAGCCCCCACCCACGCGAAGACGTTCAAAGTTACAGAAAACCAGTCGCTTCTTACTATGAACTCGACGGAAGTTCAGGCGGCGTCCCGTCACCGTCCGACATTCTAAACTGGAGGTGAAGGCGGAAAAAAAACACACGGCAGAAACAATCGCCTTCCTTCTCGCCTCTCTATGGAAGCACAGCGACGGCGGCCATGACAGTCCATCCGGGTCCTGCCGCGCTGTGGCCGCTGGCGGAGCAGCGGATGAATATGTGTCGCCTGTCAAACACCAAACTAGTGCCGCGACGGACACAGTGGAACCTGCTGCCGCCGAAGAGGAGAAATGTTGTGTTTCACGACATGTTCACAAGAAGCGGACGGTGTTTCCGCAGTGTGAGCCCTACGTCATCCGCTGTGTGTGCGTGCGTGCGCGCGTGCGCGTGCGTGCGCGCACTAGGCGGAAGAAGAAGCGCCGAGCAGCAATGGCGGATATTCGCCATTTCCTATTCAATGCGTGACATGTAGTCTGATATCACGCTGTTGGTCCCTGGAACTGAAGCATTTCATTTTCAACTGTAGATAGTTTAGAATCATTTTCTCTTTTCGTCTGTCAGTCTCACGCACACACACACACACACTCTTGCAGTGATGGAGGAGAAGCTCAGACATTGTCCCACAGCAGCTGCATTAGAAGCCTTCAGAGGGTCAGTTAGACGTAAAGAGGTCAGTTCCATCTGTCTGTCTGTCTGCTCGCCTCCCTCTTCCCCTCCTGACATTTAGAGTTGACGGTTCGGTTGACGGTTGCCGCCTGTTCAGCCATACGTACGTAGAGAATGGGAGAAATAAATATAAGTTAAAAAAAAAAAAAAAAAACACTATTCAAATAGTTTGCCATTGCTGTTTCTTAAAAGCTGAATATTCTAAAAAATATCAATTTGAGCATCTTCTGTGCAATTCCATGAAACTGCAGGGGTCAAATTCTCTGGCTACTAGAACTTAACCAATTTGGTCAGAAGCCAGTGTTTCCATCCCCGTGCATACAGGGCATCTCGCACACCTTATTCTCGTGATTTTCAGGGTTGGCGGTTCGATCCTGTCCCCATGTCAAAGTGTCTTTGGGGCAAGACATCAGCCCTAAGTTGCTCCAGATGGTAGAAGCACACTGCATCCGTTAAGGTTGAAAATGTGCTTCTGCAATTTCCCCACTGAGGGAAAAAAGGATGATTAAAATAATCTGATTCTTTGAGTAAGACAGCAAGGACACAGGATGAGGCCTGTCAACTAGACCTCCAGTGTTACTGGAGTAAGACAATGCTCAGTGTATAAAACCTAAGGAAAGAAAGAAATTAATTTATAAAGTGCAATATTGTTATATACAGTATATAGTATTGATATCAGCTTGATAGCTTGCACAATAGATGCTAGTGACTTTGAATATTGCAAATACACTGCCCGGCCAAAAGAGTCACCACCTGGATTTAACTAAGCAAATAGATAACAGCCTCCCATTGGATCATCACTGCAGGGTGATGATGTTTCATCTGGCAACAAGTTATTTAACTCTAACTGACACAGCGAGAAGCTTCTCATTTCTTAAACAACCATGTGGAAAGACACATCCTGTGGTCGTGGAAAAGATGTTCATCAGTTTCAGAAGGGT
>JAVQJF010028193.1:0-31202 GCA_036023855.1 Gadopsis marmoratus | reverse complement strand
ATCACCTGTCAAACACACAGGTTGCCAACAACACGTCTAAGACGTGTTCAGGCCTCACTGACGGTTCTATCGTGCAGCGGTTTCTCTGTTACTCCCCCTAGTGGACAGAACTGCGGTGGAACTCGAAACAATCTGGAGGGAGAAGCTGCAGCCATATGAATTAGAAAACAAACTAAAAACAACTGCAGTGTCTCTGAACAGTCGTTACAGCTGGAACATGTGTTGTAGTTCATCTCTAGCTGGACCCTTTCTGACATTGTCGGCTCCACAATAGAGCATTCTGATTATGATGGAGTCTAACATCATTCTTGCAAATACATTTTTTGTTAAAAATGGCATGTGCTAATGTGGACAGAGAAAAATAGTCATGAGAGAAAGAGAGAGATACAGAGAGATTTTTGGCACCAGGTCTTTCTTGTGAGTACTTCTATAGTGTTATTCTAGAGCAACTTGTTATAACAAGATATAAAGTGTTGCTGTAACTTGGTATCTCGGATATGATGCTGCAGTTGCTGCAGCGCAAACTATTGATGGGTATAATGCATTTGTCAGCCCCCCCACCCAATATCACCACCAGCCATCACTGGTCGCCATAAACACACTGATTCTTTGGTTTGAATATTTTACTTAGTGTACACAACATGTAGCTTATATGAAGAGCTGGAACAATCTGACACAAGATATACATCATACGGCAATACTGTCAGACAGTGTGTAAAAAGATTAATGTAACAACCTTAAAACTACTTAAGTGGAAATCAAAGGAGAAACCTGGATGCTCAAGGGCTAATCTCTTGGCTACAGACAGAGATATAATATAACAAAAGTTAATTAAGACTTTACTGCATGTAATTACTTCACAGTGCTTCTCAAATGTATAATCTGGAATATGAACTCTCAGCTACCCTTTTGCATGTCCGTGATATTTTACAAATATAAAATGTACATCTAAAGAAAGCTAAAGGCTTTCATCTACTGCTGTTCAAAGAGGAAACAAACCTATTGCAGCCGACCCTGATATTTGGTTGCTGAATATTAAATAAGTCAGCCATTCACGGATGAATGGCATGCAATTCATATTCAAATTGTCAGTCCTCAGAATGTGGAGTGAAAGAACTTGGATTTATCAAGCACAATGTATGAAATGTTGCTGTTCTGACTCCGCAAATGTCTGTGCACAAAGAATACAAAAGTCTTTTCCCATGGATAACCTTAGCTTCCTGAGTTATGTGTGCTTTGGTTGTCTGCAAATTAAACAAGTGTGCAATACAAGTGACCTATAGAGCACTGAAATGTGAAGCAATTCTTACAACTTATCTTAAAAAATGTTGAAGAAACATACATCGGCTTGCCGTTATATGCAACTTTCGCATACTGCCACATGATCATTTGTGGAAGTTACAAGAACATGCAAAGTGAGTACAATAGAAGGTGTTGATAAGCTGCATCTCAATTTGCGTTCTTTCGTACGTCCACTCGCTATTTTAAGTGCACAAGTGATTTCACACGGGCGATTATGTCAAACTGCAGTGCACTATGAGTACCGAGACGGTGTACTCACAACGGCCAAAAGGTTGAGTGTGGAATGCTATGCAGCAGAAGGGGAGGGGCCACCAACCTATGAAAATGGCGGATTCAATTCAATGGCAGAACACGTCACAAAGAGTTAAAGCACCTTCATCGTTATTCATTTTTAATCAAATTTAATTGAAGTAAACAAGCCAGCAGATATTTTTGGCGGGCTAAAAAATGCAGAGGAAGAAAAAGCGGTCAAATGTTGCGATCGTCATTTCCGATAAGTGCACAATGAACGTCTTCAATTTGAGATGACACTACCCTATAAAAATGTAGTGTAGACAGTGTACTATATGTAATTATAGTAACAGCAGTATCCTATTTGAGACACATCAAAACTGTAGGGCTTGATTATAGGAGGCATCTCCAAAGAAGTCATTATCATTAAGTTATCACTTCTGTGACCTCGTTATAATTTCTTTTCACCTTTCCAACTTCAAATCAGCCAGAAAAACTTAATGGTAGAGGAACATTTAGAGAGGATTATGAGAAATGTAGAGCCTTTGGATCTAAAATTGCAGCCTCATTCAGTCTGATAATTGCCATCAACCATTCTGCTTCGACTAACGCTATATTAGGAGAGAAACAGTGGTTATGCAGTCAACCTCTAATCTACATGACAGTGGTGTTTTTCTAGCTCAAAAAACAATGTGTTGCTACAATCCAAACAATGATTTTTAATTTTCCACTTCTTAACTTCAATATTATGGGTGCTATTGTACTAGACTCAATTCAGCACTCCCTATTTTTTTCCTAAAAATAAATCTAGAATTAAAGAAGAGAAGAAAAAAAGCTAATTTCAAAAGCTCTTCCGACTCTCAAAAAGTCTAAATATTGCCCATCTCGCTATCATGAGAAGACCGAGGGTGACAACATGGACACCAGGAAGAAACAAATGCTGCTGGTCTACATTCATCCTTATGTTTTACATCATGACCTCATTACCCAGCAGTCCATTATGGAGGAAGAGTTCAAACAAACAAGCAAGCAAGCAAACAAAGGGCTGCTGGCGAATGGTACCATCAGGGACTCCACAAGTCTCTCTTGTAATTACCCAGCATTCAACTGCCTCTCAAACACCGCTCTGCCTATCCACTTCTCAGACAAACGCTTACTGCGTAGTAATACAGAATCTGGGTCAGTACCAGGTATTGATAATGCCATATGCAGTTTGAATTAGTCTGGGTGGATGCTAATCAATAGTGCACAATTGTCAAGCCTTTACAGTCACCCCTGGCCCCTGCTGATTAACATCGATTCAGACTTAAATGGACCTAAAAGCCGAGGAAGAAGAGCAACGGTATCTGGGGCGGGTAAACAAAACTCCCAGAGAATAAACATGGCAGGATGGGGATGTGTCTGTGTTTTTATCTGTCTTACACCAGTGTGCTCCATTATTAGGAGAATCAAAAGGGAAAGAGACAGCTGAAGGGACGGGCAGCAAGCAGCTTTCTAGGCCAGAGCGGACACACAAAACAAATGGGTGGCTTTTGTTTAGTGTTTTCATAAATTCTGTTTATTTGTTACCTCATCTGGCAAAGATGGATGCAAATGCAGTGACAAGTGGTGCATGTCAGCGTTGAAAGCCAGAATGAAATGAATGACAGTCAATGGGAGTAAGCAATACCATGAGTAAAGCTTAAATGTGTAGATTAACAGCGGACCGTCAGTTATGCCATATCACAGAGCTGAGGGCTGCTGATCAAGAGGCAGCGATTACTACCGGCAATTTTCTTTCACTCATTTGGGGATATTTTAATTAAACATCGGGCTCATCCAAGTCATGCAAAAAAAAAACATGTATAAAGTTCAAAAATATATTATTGAATATGTATAGCAACATCTTCCAGACACAGTGTGCCCTTCATAATCAAAAGATCTTGCTGTTGCATGTTTTAATTGTAAGTTTCCAATGCTGTGAGCACCACTAATGGATCACGTCCATATTTATTACGGTGGAGGCAGACATCTCAGATAAAAATATATAGATGGCTAAACAGCCCTAGAGCAGGTACCCCTTCATCGCCCCTCCTTCCATAGATGGGGTGACAACAGCAGTAGTAGCTCCACAGACAACCACAGTAGCTGTGTGTGGGATGGCAATCTGTAAAAGACGATGATCCTGGAATTGTCAGTGTTTAAACTTTATGTCTTTCTTTTTTTTTTCAGCAGGTCGGTCAAGTTTGCATTTGAATTCAATTTAATTACCACATCTGGCTGGATGTTTCAACCATTCTTCCATGAAAATAAAGCTTACTTTGCACCTCAATATTCAGTGTTAAACTGACTCCCAAACACACTGGATGCTGACTGAACTCCTCCTGCTTCACTTTGACGTTGACGTCAACTAGTAGAAGTTTAACGCAACAGCTGTCCGCATTGCATGCGAGCACAAGCTAAAGATTTGGCCCTTGTGTATCCTCTGCATGCCATGCACAGTTGACCACTCACAGGTCTAGTACACAGGAAAAACACAGTCTGAGTACATCACAGAAGCAGATGTTACATATAGTCTAGTGTGTTCCTGCTGTTGATGATGAACACAAGTTTTAGTCGTTTGAAAACTGGTTTATATGTCACTAAACTGTTGTTGTTGTTGTTTCAAACTCTACATACTATATTATTATCATATTATATTTTTTTTGTTTTTAGGAACATCATTTAAAATTTGTATTGATATCGCTGTGCATTACAATGTGACGATAAGGCAGACTTGGCAAAATCATATGCACAAATAATCACAGTGTACAGTATATTGTCATAATATAATCTGTCTTGACTGAAGGTGAACAGTTACTTACATCGCTAGGAGTGACTTATTTTAAGAAAGTTCAGCCTTCAGTTCTGTTTACTAACGGCACTCTTCAACATCCATGTTGGTTAGAATAAAAAATAACCACACACTCTATTGTAGTTCATCGAAAACTACAATTTGATGCATGCACTTAGTGAATACTTGATTGCTAGCTGCTGGTGTTGCTCATTTAACCAGTGCAACAGGGTGGCAGCTGCTCCTTCATGAATCACTTTGGCAAGCAGAAGCTTGACAATTGGCATTTCCATTTATATTGTAAACATGACTAATTTCTTGATCTGTTTTCAATATGCCAAAGCGTCGGCCCTTTGAGAGGTGAACAATTTCTTATTGTGTTTTGGGGGTTTTTCCTGCTAAGTAAAAGCCAACATTTATCTGAACTCCATATCCCACATGACTTGGGGCACCACTATCGCCGTGAAGGATTGATTATGATATGGCAGCAAGCTACACTCAGCGCCTCAGGGTCATTGGATCCACCCATGAAGCGAAAGCTGTTCTTCCTCCCATTGAGATTTGAGAGAGGGATGGTCTAGAGGGCCAACGTGTGCAGACAGCTGATAGTGTGCACCAGAGTGAGGACAGCAAAGAAAAAATAAACTTCCTGTTATCTTCAAATTTTCTAACATATTTTATCCGTGGGGTCAATTTGACCCCAGCAATTTAAACTTCCAGACAATGATTGTAATTGAAAATGTAAAATTTTGTCAGGTACTTTGTTAACTACCTAAATACCCCTTTCAATAAAACATAATCCCCCCCCCACCACACCCATACACATACAGAATGCCTTTTACGCAACTATGGAAAAATATGCAAATCAGCATAAAACCTCGCTAATTGACCTAAAATTGGAAAGAAAGATCTTTTTTCTTTTTTTATGACTTTATATTGTTTATAAGTACCTCAGTTCCCCAGGGGATTTCCCATTGTACACCTGCATATCCCAGGCATAGTGTTACCTGAATGGACAGCACCCAAGGAATGGAACCAGACATTCACCCCATGTCAGGTTGGGACCTGGATAGTAAAGAAAGGGTAATCGCTGGACCCATCTGACCCACACATCCTTGTTTCTCTGCCATCAAAGTGTATGACATGGGAGAAACAATGGAATGTCTTCAGAGACATGGTGGCTGGAAATATTGCCCTTCCAATATCAGCATTGCAGAGGCTTGCTGTTGCTTCTTTGCTATTTGACTTTAACCCTTTTGCCAACATGAACAACCCAATGTAGGCTTACAAGTTGGTCATCCAAGTCTTTCCTATTGTCCTCATACATGTGCATCATATATGTGCATCCCCTCTAGGTTTTGGTTGATTGCTTGGTTGGTTGATTTTATGTCTTGGGCATGGCTGACAGTGTATCTGATGGGGCCTGGAATCATTTTGATCACATTAGCAGCACTCTAAATTTCACTTTTTGGAAGGTATCGTGTCCACTCTTCTCAGGCTCAGAGAAAACAAAATCTGCTGGTGGTTGAGAGACAACAAACCCAAGGGTCTCGTTCTCATCAGACGAGGGTGCCTCATAATCAGGGTACATTATCTTCAGTCTCAAACACATTCTCCTCTATGTCATAGACCTGACAAACCCTTATTGGCAGAAAACCTTTGCTGAGAGGTCATTTTCAATTGACAGCGAGAGCATAAAGAGAGAGCACACGGAGCACGGAAATGGTTTAGAGGGCTGCTTTGCCAGCTTTTATGTGTTTGCACCAACCGATGTTGTGGGAACTATCAGGGGGGCAATGCATGTGATAGTGACCTCAACATCAGCCAGGATAATCCAAACAAATGTGTGTAAAATATTCATATTTTTTGCATGCGTGTTCTATACAGCTAAAACAGCCTGGGGTTAAATTGACCCCAAAGAACACACTCTTTGGATACATATCATCATATCTATGTTACGTGGACTCAGATCTCCCCATTAAATTAGCAAACATTATTAAAAGTCATTAAATTTGAACCAAAAATAAAAGATTTATGTCATTTATTTAGAGGCGTTAAACCTTGAATGGTATCTAATACCCCAATAGGAGCGATAATGGACTAAATCTTAGTAAAGTCCAGAACTGATTCTACATTTAATGTTGCCAAATTCTGATGCCATATACTGTATGTGCATTTTTAAAAAAAATAAATGAAACAAGTTGACAAATTGCGTAGCTTTTACCCAGCTATTACAAATAATGCTTCTCAAAAACAAGATTACCATGACAGACATCTACCATGCAATCTTTCTCTCTCTTTGTGCTTATGGAACAGCTCCCTGAAACATCAAAATATGTCATTTTGCACATACTGTTGAATTACACCTCATCTGCATCTGCTGGGTGCTTAAGGGTATGCAGTGCAAAGCTTGTATCATACACTTATGCAACTACAACATGAAGTTTATTGTTCCTACTTCTACCTAAAGACTGTGGTGGGGAAGCACAGGGGGACTCTTTTACTGCTCCATTACTGTGCTTCCAGCCGTAACTTTGGGGTTAACCCGTTACCGTACTCAACTGCTGGTAAACAAAATGTGGGATTTCTGCTTGCTTCTTGAGCTGGAGCATTTATGTTGTGACAGGCTGTTGGCTCACACTGACCATTCATCGTTATATTAATGGCTTACTGCTAACTTGAGCGCAGCCACACCGTCTCCCTCTCCTGCATATTAAAACCACAAACGCACACACACACATACACACACACAAAGGAGTTGAACTACTCTGAACAGTGTGTCATAGTGTGTGAATGGATTCCTGTGTTTTGTTGTTGTTCTTTTCCTTGTGTCTCCAGTGGGGGGTGTGACCTGGCTGATCCTTCCTGCACACACTTCCACCACATCCCGACGGCGCAGCATACCCCAGCTCCGGCCGGACCTCAGTACTGCCGGTCTCAATCGTCTCCCCTCTGCACCTGTTTAATAAAGACTGTCCTTCTAAACTTACATGTGCTTCCGTCTGCCCTTGGGTCCGCACCACCGTCATCATATCACAGTGCCCCATTTTCCTAGCCTGAATTTGCAAATACGAATTAGTCTGAAACCTCTCGATTCATTTTCGATGTCCAAAATGCCTCAACACGCAATTGGACAGATCTACAACCAAATAGAGAAAAATGAAACGTGTAAAGTAGCGCTGTGCAGTTGTTTGTTCTTTTAGAGAAAACATACCATACAGTTTGTTTAATACTGACATGATAGCGGATTCAGAACGTTCCCCATCTTGGTTGTTTACAAAAATGCCACAACAGCGCTCCTCTGTACAGTCTTCGTATCAAACCGCCCCATATTAGATAAATGGATTCATGGAAATCTGTCTGAAGGGGGACGGGGGGAAGGCAGATGCACCTGCCAGAGAAAATTTAACATGAGCTCACAGAATGATCTGGATCCCAGGCTACCATTTTCCTACTGTATGTATGCACACTTGGACAAAAAAAATGACTTCCAGGCGTGCATAAGTTTATAATCCACTTTACTTCTGAAAATGCAGAGATACAGGCACATCAGCGCAACGTTTGTGCATACTACACGCTATCTAGCATGACTGAATGACTCCTGCGATACACATTCACATTCACTTTTGATATTGCATGAAACATACTTCTCAAACACACTGGGGTCCCACATATGTCCATTTAGCTTCATTTTGTTCTGTGCTGCGTTTACTGTCCACCTCCAATAGGAGGAGCAGTGGTTATGAAAGAGTTTACTGCCATCTGACTGCTGTGGTCACTTTACTTGAAGTTTGCTGTGCCTGAAGTAATCTGTTCTCTCACTCTACCCCCCCCCACTCTCTCCCTATATCTTTTTTTCTCTACCCAACCGGTCAAGGCAGATGATGCCCACCCAGAGCCTGGTTCTGCTTGAGGTTTCTGCCTGTTAAAATGCAAGGAGATAATGTGAAGAGAGGTTTAAAAGGTAGAGCAACAGAATGCTGGGGAGGAGTGTGAAAGACGTTTGGAGAAGACAGAAGACAGAAGACGAATTAAAAGAGAACAGGGACTCTTGTGCAGTCGGCCTGACGAGACAGAGAGAAACCAAAGAGAAGACAGACATATATATATATATATATATATGAACATGAAAAAGGTTTCTTAATTTTTTCCAGAGCTGTATATGTGTATTTTCGCATAGCCAAACATCAGAAGAATTTATTTCTACACCATCAGGTTCATTCATTGTATAGCTGGTGATCTACATGCACAATAATTACCGTGCAAACTTACTAAAGGCTCACGCTACATCTGATAAAAACTCATTTGTGCTTCTTCCGGTAAGCGTGCTTACTGCTTCATGCACTTGTACTTTCCCTATACTCCACATACCACCTACTGTGTAACAAGGGAATTACCGCAAGTGAAAATGGCTCCAAAATGCTGTTAAAAATATGACAATAATAACTATTGACAACTAGATGGGCATCAAATTTTATTGAAGTTCCAGCAGCTACTGTAAGTCTTGGAAACATACTGTACAACCCATGTCCAGGCAGTTGCATAACTAAAATCGATTTTAGACCTAAAATGGCTGACCTAAAACCAATTTTAAGTCTGTTAGAGTGTCGATTCGCTTTCAGTAATTATGCCTAGCCCTGGACAATTTTATTGATTTTTGAAGCGCACACGTGTGTGAGAGAGCATAATTCAGACATGCTCATCCTAAATGTCTACTCCTTAATTGTTTTCCTGAGCATTAGTGGCATCATCAATTACATCCTGCAGCAAGTAATGAAGAATTCCTTCTCAACTCAGAAATGACTAAGTATTTCTTGCACTAGAGGAGGATGCCATGCTTTTTTACACACTGCAGTCACTCACTTTCAGAAACACACCAGAGTGTGGCTTAATCCCAGGTAAACCTATCAGCCTCTGAGTCTGTTTGTGATGTAATGTAGCATTACTTGCAAGTAAATCATTACATATATTCCACAGGGACATGTTTTCTTTTGTTTCAGCTGCTACTTTCAGATAGCTTCCCTCTTCCCTAAACCCTCTGGATGTAAAGACTTGTGTGAGTAAAGGAATGTCTCCACACTGATTTAAAAGAATATATTGAGACGAGTATTCAACCACAGAAAATGGCTGATCCTTAATAATATAATCGTTAATAATTGAAGGTAATTCTGTGCAGATCTTGATTAACATCTTTGATGCATAGAACATTTTAAACTGAAGTACAGGAAACAATGTACAGCTGACACTAAATAGGAATATCTTTTCTTAGATGGAAAGAAATGTAAAACATTTGCAGTGATTGTCCTCCCTTTAAACAGAACGGATTCTGCTTCAATGGCCTCCACAAGTGGTTTCCACATCATGGTGGATAGGGAAACTTTCAGCTAGTGAGAAGCTGTGGAGCAGCTCACGATTTAAGTGCTACTAAACACTGTTGTTACAATGTTTGGATTTATTAACTGATATAAACATAAAGATGTCAAATTTGATAACTTCCCCAGGACTCATCTGGCAAGGTGTTAGAGCAGCTGGATCCTCCTGAATAAATGGCTGTTCACAACAACCACAAATTAAAATGAAGGTCAAAAGACAAGGGGTGATGTCTGTTTTTTTTGCTGTGATTCTATATCAATCTACATCACACTGATCGAAGTTTTTATGCTGTCTGGAGGAGGCTCTTTAAAAAATCTACTACTCTAAAAATTACTGTTATTAAATCCTCTCAGGAAACGGTAAACTCCACCAACAGATTTACATTCACTGCTGCAGGATGAAATCCGTCTATCTCCACAGACGGACATTTTTCAAGAACTAGCAAAAGGCAGCCTTGACAACTTGACAACCATGAATTTTTCAGTCAATCCACTGGGTTTTTGAAGGTTTTTATAAGCCCAAGAGGTCAGAGAACTTCCTGAACCCACAGGGGGCCTGCAATCCTGGAAGCTTGCATATGTTTTATGCTAGCAGCAACAATGAAGGTTTCTTTCTAACCTTTACTTTATAGCCAGCTGTTGCTTCATGGCAACCACCATGAGGAGTTTGAAGAAAGATTTGACAATCCTACTGAAAATTAGATGGCACTGAAGTGAAGTCTCTGAATTCTACATCTAGAATGACATCGTTATCATCCAGCTGATTTCCCAATTATCCAATCAGGACACAAGTCAAGTCTGTGGCCCTTTTCTGTATTAAACCAAGGCCATGATCATCAACCTTAACCAAGTGGTGTAAGTGACAAAAAATAACCATAAAAGATATAATATAAGTGGATATTTCAGGAAAACAATGGTAAGCTCTAGGAGAGGGGTTCAATATAAGGTCTTCCAACTTTCTGTCTTACACCTGCAGCGGGAATTTGCCGTCTTGTGTCGGATCCGTTGCTTGTGATTTTAGCAAATATTTGACCAACGTGTAGCATTAAGGACTGCCTTTCTTTTGACCTTCTTGTGTGCTAAGCACATTCCTCTACTCCCTTTTCACCCACGACTGCAGGCCTGTACGTGGATCCAACTCCATCATCAAATTTGCTGATGACACAACGGCGATTGGCCTCATCAGCAACAATGAGGCAGCCTACAGGGAGGAGGTACAGCATCTGGTCGCTTGGTGCGCTGACAATAACAGGCTCCTAAAACCGGTAAGACGAAGGAGCTCATCGTGGACTTCAAGAGGGAGAGAGGAGGCACGCATGTCCCCATTCACATCAACGGGATGGCTGTTGAACGGGTCTCCAATTTTAAGTTCCTGGGGACCCACATCTCCGAGGACCTTTCCTGGTCTACTAACATCTCCACCCTGGTCAAGAAAGCTCACCAACTCCTCTTCTTCCTGAGGTCACTGAAGAGACACCACCTGTCTTCAGCTGCGTCTGAGAGCATCCTGTCCAGCTGTGTCACAGTCTGGTATGGGAACTGCTCTGTTACAGACCGCATGGTGCTACAGAGGGTGGTGAAAACCGCCCAGCGGATCCTAGGGACTACACTTCCAGCCAATGAGGAGGTCCAGAGGAAACGCTGTCTGCGTCGAGCGCGCAGCATCCTTACAGACTCCTCCCATCCTTCCCATGGACTGTTTGTTCTCCTGCCTTCTGGCAGGCGCTTCAGGAGCCTCCAGACCAGGACCAGCAGACTGAGGAACAGTTTTTTCCCCAGAGCTGTTTCCCTGCTGAACTCTGCCACTCGTTGACCCCACCTGCCCATACATACATCAACATACACTCATCATTCCACTGCCACCCCATCACTCCTACTGGTTACACACACATATGCCTCTCACCATCTGCATAACATGCTCATACTACCTCAATCTGTATATATAGTATAACTCATGCACCTTAAACCTGTATAATCTGCATTATAATCTACCTATATATTATTATCTGTAAAACATGTCCATAGCATCCCAAATTCTGTACATTGTCTATTGCTTCCCATTTGTACCTCATGTTTAGAACACATCTTACACATTTATTGCTTCTGCATATATATATATACATACATACATATATTATATAGATTTTCTTTTACACATTGTACATTTTCATATAGATACCCACGGTACATCCTTATATAGATAAACACTGCACATTTTGTATATTATATTGTATATTTGTATATTCTGTATATTGCACTTCTGGTTAGATGCCAAACTACATTTTGTTATGCTGTACATGTACATGTGTAATGACAATAAAGTTTAATCTAATCTAATCTTCAATGTTAGTCTTACAAACATACTGTAGACATTTGTTAACAGTCGTAGTGGTGCTAATTAGAGCAGTTCTCATAATATGAATTAATTAATTAAAACACTGAGGGCAGAGTGAAGAATCATTAGTTTTATAATAATATTAATTGGACCTTTGAACTTAATTAGGCTGCATTCAGACAGAATCAGGCACTGCGCCCACTGACCCATTCATTTGAATATGGGTAGTGCATTTAAGCTGTGGTGGTGCAGCTTGGAGAAACCCAGTCGATGTCACGCTGCGGTGGACAATCACACCAGCGATCAGACTGGAAGACGCCCAGGTGTAGAAGAATTTTGTTTACCATGTAGCATTGTGGCATTCCACTGTTTACAGAGCAGCTGTGAAGATGGAAGAGAGACAATCAGTTGCCTCTGTGATGGCTGTATATCAGCTGTTCAACTCTGCCATGAGGGAGTACAAAGGTGTTTAACGTGCAGTCGCTTGGCTGGTATCGCTCTCCATGTTGGGATTTCTAGTTAGCATCAGACACTCCCATACCGAGCTACAACACCTGATTCTGCATGAATAAGGCCTTAGCAATCAGAACTTTTCTACGATTCAACCAAATATTTTCCGCTCTGATGGAAGGCTCGTTTTCATACCACCAAATATCTGCTCAATAAACCAGATAGAAAATATCAGTCCAGATTTCCATGAGATGGACTTATCATTGTGTAACAGTTTTGAACCTGTATCACTGTCCTTTTTAACTGATATTATATCCCACATGAAATCAACCACTTGCAGCCTTGATGTCATTCATACTAAATTTGTTAAAGAATGTGAGTGACACAGTTGGCTCCTGTATTCTACTGATAACCAATAGCTCTTTGGCAAAAGGCATATGTTTCCAGCCAATTTTAAAAATGCTGTTGTCCAACCTCTCCTAAAGAAACCTAACTTTGATCCTTCTGCTCTTATTAATTTTAGGCCAATTTCTAAACTTCTCTAGCATTTTTTTTTCCTTCTTTTTGAAGCAAGCCCAACAACAGTTGAGATGGAATTTATTTTATTAGCCATGATTTACCAATCGCAAATAAATGTGCATTCGGGAATATCCAGTTTTCAAGGCAGCAATTTTTCTGTGACGGGCCTCTGACTGCTTAGGGTAGGACTCTTTGAAAGTTAAATACCTTGTGTAATAGTGGCACCAAAGATTGTATTATTCTGCAAAAAGCGATAGTTTCATTGCAAATGAGGCATATAGGTGTAGCTTACTGAAAGTTGGCATGATGAAAGCGCACTTATCGGTCCATTCCTCATTAAAGCTGCGGTTTTCCACGTCAACTTTCCTCTTCAGGCTCTTTGACAGAGACAATTTTGCGTGTCTGGCAAACAACTCAAAATGCTTTCCTTCCTGCTTCTTGCGAAGCCTTTTCCACCAATCAGAACACTGATAACGTCAAAACCGATTAACATGTCCTGCCAATCAGGACTGCATTCTACAATTGCACTTCATATGTTAAGTGTCTAGTTATCATTATGGATATCCCATGTGTTTTTAGGAGTCTGTTCACACTGATATCGGGAAAAATAACATCCATTTTTACAAATTAAGTGAAAATTTTAAACATTAATAGGCCCTCTATATAATAATAGGCTTCTCTCTCTCATGGTCTCTCTCGCTATATAAAAAAAAAATTCCCCTCTCGCCCCTTCGGGCGGTCTTTTGCTCCTTCAAGCTTTTTGTCCTCTACCAGAGAGAGGCCTGGGAGCTTGAGGGTCCTGCATAGTATCTTAGCTGTTCCTAGGACTGCACTCTTCTGGACAGAGAGCTCTCAGATCTCTTGTACATCTTCAGTCTCTAGTTGTGATAGCAGTTGGCTCTTGCAAATGTTGAAACACATTCCAACAATTCCTTATTCTCTACTCGTATTCATGAATGTCTCGCACTTGTTCCAGTAGCCCGTTTCTCATAAGGTTGCCCTGGTTTCCACCTGGGCCAGTGTGACTCTTGTATCATCATCACTCATTAGATATGAGGTAGGCAGGTAGAATTAAGGGCCCACACTGGCGCCCTGACCGGGAATCGATCCCCTGGTACCCCCCTGTCCCAGAGTTGGCTATATCCATGTACATCCACACATGTATGTTTATATTGCCCTGGCTGGGAATCGAACACCGAACCCCTGGTGTCCTGCACCAGAGTCAGTGGTGTTACCATATATATATACTGTATATATATATGCACTCCCTAATTACAACACTGAGCCTCCAACATTCTCCCACGGAGATGCATTTTGTGCTGTGTACTGTAATGGCTCAGTGCATGTAGCCAACTACAGCTGGAGTTGAGGCAAAGCGAGATGCAAAACAACAGTTGTCAAACACTTATGTATGAGCTGTGTAGGGTTTTCTGTTTCTCTGGCAATGGTAAAGATTCAGGAAGATGGAACTGATGTTCGTAAATTGTCATATTTATGAGCTCCTTAATGGCTTTTATCATTCTGAGGCTCTCCCACTATGGTCATAATTGAATCGCTACCCTTTTGTCATGTGCATGGTTTATCTGCCAGTTGGGAAACACAGCTCCGACATCCATTTTGCTACATCCCACTTGCCGTTGCCTGATGGCAGGATTAAATTAAGATGTAATTAAATTGCCGGTGTACTAAACTCACCAACCTCAGCAAAACATGCTCACACAGACACACAGGAAGGTGACATTGTTGAGTGATTTCACTTGTCTGCAATTGAGACTTTTCTTTTTCCTCCAGAAGCAGTTTTGCCTTAAAGTGGCAACATGCAAAGCTGCAGTATTAATAATACCCTATAACCTCCGCTTACTTGTGTTTGAGCACAGGTCACAGTTTGTGATTGATGACCTCTGCAGTGCAAACGGATATGACGCTACTGTCGCGTCTCTTTCTTCTGCCTGATTCCACAGTACAGTGTTCTGTGTCCCAGGAGTTCCAGTTCAGTTAACCACCACTAACATTTCATAATGCTTACTGTCTGATTGTTAAACCAAACTCACATGAGCATTTACACTCAGCTTACAAAGTTTCATCACTTTTCAAAGCTTCGTCAGCCCCCCTATCACTGATGTTATTCTCCCCCAAAGTTGGTGACAGATTTCAAATGAGGTACGGGAAACATGCCATCACAATATCGGCACTTTGATTGAGAGAACATGATTTCACTCAGCTTAAAAGCGGCAAAAAATCATGTCATACACCCACAGCAGACGAATCCTCGAGAGCAATCAAAAGCTCATGCTGCCTGACAAATTAAATCTTCTTGAGAGGTCCTGAATAGCGCTTTGATTTCTTCTCCAATTCCACACAAGCAATTTAGCATGTACACTGTGGGCTGAAGATCCATTGAAGCGACAACAAATACAGAGGTCCGCATTCCATATATACATGCCATTAACATCCGACTAATTTCTGACTTGTGGTTAGGAAATATTTAGTAGACATGTTTAAGCTGTGTCCCAGTGGCATGCTATTGATTTGTGTATGTAATAAATGACGTTAAACACATCGTTATATTGCATTGCTGTCATTCCAATAAAGGTTATTTGAATTTGATTATGAATTTGAGATAAAAGGTGAAGCAGATAAGCTGGGTTTTTGATGGATAAACCTTTAATAAATAATAATTAAAGATGTTTATTTAAAAAACTAACTAATAAAAAATTTATTTTTTAATACATATTACTTAATACATATATTTAGTTTTATAAAGTTCCCCTTCACTCAAAACCATGTGTATTGTTTATTGTTCCTTTACTGTGATGTTTGAGCTTCACTGTGAAACATGATATACAGCATGTGCACAGTTTGACACTAGAAGGCTGTTTTCACTTTTATCTGAACTAGTTTGAAAGCCAGTCGTGTCCCATTATGCAACTGCACATACACTGAGAATGGACTTCTCAGTGAACACTGAAACACGTCCAGCAGTTAATCTTTTAAATGAAAAGCATTTGCATATTCATTGAGTCTGGATTTCTCAATGAGGCAGAGGGAGGAGATCCTTTAACAAAGGTAAATTAAAGAATTTCTTACAAGGTAATAAAACTTTTTTGTAGAAAATGTGAAATATTATTATTCCAGACAGTGTATTTTAAAACACCTTTGGGGAGGATCTAACATGTTATTGACAAAAAGGAAGGTTTGAAGCCAAGTTTTCAGGGGCCCTGATTGCAAAGACAGAAAGTACAGGCAGAACATGGGACAGGCTGAGGAGTCATGTATGAAGCTTTGTAAGGATTAACTAATGGAAAGCCCAACATTATCAACAACAATCGTGTTACCAAGTTAGAAACTTTCTGCGATGCCCCTGTATCCTTGATCTTAGGATCCTTATTCGAGTTGTGTATGTAGATGGTGTTATTAACGTGACTGCATAAGCCTGTGACCACACGTTACATGCTGCGCGTTAGAGAGTGAGTTTAGTCGAGAGTATAGGTAGACATCTGGATAAGGAAAAGAAGAGCAAAGACAAGAAGAAATACAGGAAAATGTGGTTGTACGATGAGGACCCGCTGCGTGCTCCCATAACAGTATCACTATGGAAGTGAAATAACAGTCGAAATAAGCTGATGAGTGTAGGCTGTCAGCTTGTATTTGATCTTTACTGGTACAAAGCATGAACAGAACTACAGAGCGTTTTAGTCATTGCCACTGTGGGATTCTCCAAAGCATGTCAAAAGAATTGTAATTTTTCATATGGTCTATACATATAGAGTTGGTCTAGACCTGCTCTATATTAACAAGTGCTATGAGATAACTCTGTTATGATATAGCGCTATATAAACAAAACTGAATTGAATTGAATGACGAACGTGCAAGGAAGAATTACGTTATCGGTAGATTTCACGATCTCCAAAACAAAAAAGGATTTGATTGGTTACAGAATAACAAAGGCCAGATTAACATTCTATTTAACCATTCGCTTATCTATAGGACGAAGACCAGTACACACTTTCTGAATTTGACTCTTCTATGGGATCATTATTATTTTGTACATATGTACTTCCTTCAAATCGATCTAGGAACAGAGTGTATTTGTGAGAGGTTTTGTGAGAAACAAGGTCAACATCACTATCAACATCTATTAAAAAAATACAATTCACCAGGTCATTCGCCTGTAAAATGTCCCTAGTCAACTAGGGACTTTGGTGATTTTGGAGACCAATGGTAGAGTTCACTACCAAAGTATTTGGCATACAGGACATAAAATCCTGTAGTTATTTTTATGGGATGACTGGGATTTTCCGGTTTCACAGTAAAGGTCTACTACTGCTTTCAAGCACATGTAAGAGGTAGTAGATTTTGATAATGTTTACAGTATGTCTTATCCAAAGAAGTCTGACGATAGCAGCACCTCCAACACGCCAAGAATGAGCAGCTGCAGGAAATATAATCATGTGCGTTTTAGTGTGCGGCGTCATCTGAGACTCCTAATGACTTTTGGGGCTTCAAATAGGTATTTTACTCGAAATACACTTGGCAACATTGTGTATGTCTCTATTGTTGCTCATCATCTACACACATACTGTAATGAATAGTCAGCAATGTGTGATGCTCATGATGTCAGATTTTCTTAAAGTGGAAAAAGTAGTTATGGTAAATGCTGCCATCATGAATACACACCAGGACCAGACATTTTCATGATGGAGAGAATAATGCAGATGTGTAATATATTACATCAAATTATCACTTGAATCTGGTCCAAGATAATCCACTGCCCAATGTGTAGGAAGAGCTAGACAAAACCAGCAGTAGGTGTGCAGGGAGAGTTTTACTGTAAGAGGAGGGCGTTAGGCTCGTGCCAAATTATAAATCGTATCATATATAGGCGATTGAAGAGAAGATCAACGATTGGTTTTTCCTTCGTCGGTTTTAAATAACTTACTGTCAAAACTAAAATGTTATAATCTCGAGAATCTGTGACCTCCTGTGCATTTAGATATGTTTCTGATGGAGCTGATGAGTTTGCAGGATTCAGAAACCTGCCAGTTTAGGACAAGAGGAGATGGTGTATCGTTCGAACTGGCCAGCATTTCACTGACTTTAGGCTCCCCACCCCCTTCCAACGGCAATCGTAGATAACCACAATTTGAAGATGTGAAAACAGAAATGATCGCCCAACCCTGGAGAGCATCCAGCAGCCAGTCCATCTTCAGACTTATGTTTCGATGTCTTTCAAGTGTTTTATTTAGAGTGAAAAATTTCGCTTCTACATTCTACATTAATTGGCCAACATATCATCTACAATAAAGGATGACATAGCTTTTAAATATGTAATAATAACATATAATAAGAATAATAAGAAGAATAAAAACATATCACGTACACATCACATAATCAATAACTTGCACGGTGAAATTTAAAGAGTTGATAAAGCATAAAACATGCGCAAGAATGATACAAACTGTGTACAAAATGCCTCCAGGCTGGCACAAAGTCCCCCCGTTCTCCATGTCCAAAGTAGAGCCCATACACTAAAGCACAGCTCTTCTTGAAGCTGTTTGCCAAGCGCATTAGCAAGCACAGCTGGTAGGCTGATGTTTTCTGCCTGTGAGCTTGGACGAGGAATAAACTTTCCTCCATTACAAAATTATACGAGTCACTTTATTTCGAAATATTATATGCTAGATTTAGTGCTCACATTACACCTGTGACTCTTTTGAGAATAATCAGCTAGCTTGAATTAAATGATTCTTCACAATTACACATGAAAATTGATGGCCTGTCTATTTTTGCAATGATTACACGGTGTTCAGAAGTGAGCGATAGGTTAATTGAGGCTCTGGAGAAACAGGTAAACACAATGAACCTGCTTGACACAATGCACGTTCAAAGGTAACTTCAGATGCCTTCATCTGCAGTAATTTCACAGTGGATTGTCTCCACATGCTAATTCTACCCTTACGTTTCCCTTAGTTTCATCCCTCATTTATAATAAGCTTGAAATTAAAACAGCAGTACATGCTGGCCCATTTTACAGGAGAAATGATAAGGCCCAACAATGCAAAGAAAAATTAGTCGGGGGGGTTACATCAAACAACAGCCATATCAAAGCAGAAGGTATAAAGACACATAATGCGGGTGTGAAGACTGAACCCGAGGTTTACCAGATGCTGAATCCACCCCTCCCTGTTCCAAGTCATTGTTTCATTCCACGTATGTTACGGCATCTTCACTGAATATACCACCACACTTTTTTAAAACCTGCACAATATGGTTGTGTGCAAACAAGCAGAGACATGTCTGAACACAGTCACCAGCCAGTGGTAGCCAACCAACAGAGGGCACACACGAGATGCCACATCAATTAAATTATGATCAAATATTTGAAATGAGCAAATTAATTCATTTTTTTATTTGTTAAGCATTATATTTTTTTTAACCATTACTTTAAATTTAGCAACGGTAACCTCATGCGATCGAGGCGGGTGCAGCTTGTAAAGCCAGGCGCCGCAGCTGTTCTCCACCAACTACAACACCCAGGGCATGATGGGAAACACCTGGCTGTCGCCTGATCAAAGGTATGGTTGGCTCTTAATTTTGACCACAAACATCAAATTTTGTAGGGAACCTTAATTTTTTAATGAATTGTAATATTTAATGCTATATTGTATGTTAACAAACATATCTTGTTGATATGAATAATAATCAAGTTTATTTCTGCCATAACTATCCGAACATGGTCTGAAAATTACTGGTAGCCTGCAGGAGTTTCTAACAGGATGTAAAAATTTCTGTGACTTCCTGTAAATTCTTTGAAGGCTGCTGGAAACTGACTGACTCGACTGCTGCTGTTTGTCGCCGCCCCCTGCTGCTTCCACCTGTCCTCTTCCACTTTTCAGACGATAGCGTCAGTCTTTCCTTCTCTAAAGACCTTAGATTCTGTTTATTTAACTTTGTATAACGTAGAAACTAGAAGACTAACTTCAGATATAACTTGTGAAACTACTGTTGCAATCTTGCAATAAGCAGGATTATCCGCAGGTTGCATAACGATTACTAATGTGCTATTAATAGTGACTGATTCCTTGCGCTTAACGCTGCCGCTGCTAGTGCTAGCCTTTAAATGGTTCTGAATAGTGCTGGTACTGTTGTGGTACTTTAGGGTAGCCTTGCAAATATTGCAGCTGACGGTTTTATGAACTCTGGTAAAGTATTTTCCCACTGTTGATTGTAGTCGAGCGTTGGGACGTACAGCCTATTGCTCTTGCTGCATGTTTGCTGCTTTAGCACCCCCCACTGTACAAGTCACACATGACATCTTTGACTTGTCAACAACAACACCACAGCGCCCCCAGCTGCATATCTGCTGTTGATGCACTTCCACCGCATTATTACTGCACCGTGGTAAAACCACAGACGAACGATGGTCTACAACGATGCACTGTGTCGACTAGTGGCTTTGACTTTTCTGTGAAACCCCAAGCAGTAAATAATCAGCAAAGCAGAACATGACAACCAAGTCGAAAGAGTACTTAATAATCTTTCAGAAAACAGGATTAAGTGTACATTTGGTATTTATGTTTAATTTAAATGTTTACATTTAAATCAAAGTCTTTTGATTTAAGACTTTAAAGAGGTATATTAGTTTTCAAGAGGATCTTTCTGCTCAGTGAGGAAAGAGACAAAGGACCCAAACTGAGCTGTTGGTTGGAGTGTGTTTGCTTGGTTGATTCAGTTCTTTAATAGATGTAACAGTGTTCTATAGTTGGAGTCAAGTCAAGCAAATCATGTATGAGCATGGTAACAGTGTTCTACAAATACCTAGAATGAGAACTGGACATTAACATGGGACATATATACTGTAAGGATTGGATGTAAATTGTCCAAAGTCACAGTAAACATGGCTAATTCTTTGCAAAGTTATAAGCAGGAAAGTTTTCTGTATCCTTATCATTTATAGTAAAGTTCAGCTAATTTGTCTCCCATTATATTTATCATTTTCTGTTGCATTTTAAAAATGCTGCAATTGTTCC
This sequence comes from Gadopsis marmoratus, assembly GCA_036023855.1. Lineage (NCBI taxonomy): Eukaryota > Metazoa > Chordata > Actinopteri > Centrarchiformes > Percichthyidae > Gadopsis > Gadopsis marmoratus. The sequence continues at coordinate 10,151 of JAVQJF010028193.1, read as the reverse complement.
ATTTTAGATAGTGTCTGATTTGAGGGTTCTGTGTAAACGGCGATAATGCTCAACAGTAATTTGATAAGCTCGTTTTCTGAGGCTATTTGGAATTTTTGTGCTGTGTTCAAATTGATTTATTTTTTGTCCTTTTTTCCAACTTGTGACTGTGGCCATGTTGATATTCAGTTCAAGGCTGCTGCAAAAAAAGTGGTTGACCACAGAGCTCAGCAAATTATGAAAACAGTGATAAAACAATTCGATACCATTGTAAAGCTGCTTTTGCGCCCGCTGCAGATTGCATGCGTAGTGCACTGTCCGAGGGCTATCGGGATATGTGTGCACCCTTATCAAAATGTTGTCATCCAGTGAACTGGTGATAATGGCAGGATAATGATCTATCATTACTACCATGAAATGAGATGATAATGGATACTGTTGTAAGGGTATTGTTATTCAGTGGATATCAATGAGCCAGGCTGGAGATGTGTTGTGAAAGGAGCTCCGGCAAATCTTTGCTCAGATGATAAATATCAACACCACCAAAATCCATATTAGCTTTGGTGACCTTAGATGGTACTTCAATAAATAATCCCAGGTACACTATATTAAGATGAGCAATCAATCTTGTAGTGCTGTGACATTTATTTTGTGTCCTGTAGCACCAAGATACCTGAGATTGAGCCAATTCGACAACTAAATTACAGTAAACTGATTATTTGGCCTACAGCCCACCATGAAAGTTGTGTTGCAGGAAATTCCTAATGGACAAAAAAAGGCCAAACATTGAGTGACAAGCAGCACAGGAGGACGCTACAAAAAAACCCATTTGTAGTGGGTGGGTATGCATTACATACATGGCACCTTAAGTGTAAAGCACCACAGTGCAGTGTATTTATTAAGCATTGAAGGAATGGCCAGGGTGTAATGATTGGCAGAGGCAATCCAGCAGTATAATAAGCAGTAGCTGAAAACAGGATTTGCAGGTCCAAGTAAAAATTGTGCAAGACAGCTATCACAGATGTGACCGCGCCAAAGTTTCTTTTCTGTGTAAGAGAGACAGGAGGTTAATGAAAAAGTCCTAATCTTTTCCCTATATAATTGAAAGAGCGGAAGGTATCACTTCTAATAAAGTATGATAATGGCGACCCGGACACGGAGCTGAGTCCCAGATGACCCTCTCACCACTCCTCACTGTGGTTAAGGTTACAATACTTGGGCACCAGAGAGAGCAGCTCAGCCCTGCACAGTCATTGGCCTTTCAGCCGAGCCTGTCAGCATCACACTGTCGCTGCCTGAGGAATAGGTGAACCACCCCGGGCTGCACTGTGTATTACTGCCATGAACTCCCAAGAAATTAAAATGTTAATACCCTTCATATGTCATCTTTCATATTCCAGTGCTCTGTCTCCACCGCTTGAATTCGAGGTGCCATCAAACTTACAATAATCAGACTTGGCTGACATCCAACAATGCCAAGTGTGTGTCCATGAGAAGGATGGTCGTACCTGCCTGAAAGCCAAGACATTCTTCATTATCCCTGTTTGTTTTAGAGTTGATTTTAAAAAACTCATCGTCTTAGTTTTTAAAAAATATATTGTCATCAGGCTTCTTTCTACTTTGGCAAATGTGGCCCAAAACTTGAACCCTAAATTCAGCTTACCATATCATGTTAAAATATTCTTTAATCTTGTTTTAAGACTCATTTGAACAGCTTGGCACTCTGGTAATAATCTGTATTTACTATCTCCACTTATATTATTGTCAGAGTTTGATCCAGTGTGCACCATAAACATAAAATGTTCTATCTGGTAAAGTGAGCAGGAGCTTGTCCTGTCAGTTTGTGAAATTTTCTGAATCTGTCTAAATATCAAATTTCATATAATATCTAGAACTCAATGCGTGCAGTGTTTTCACAGTAGTACGCACCTTAATGGAACAGTGACCTGTAATAAAGTACTAATGGGCCCATTTGACCCCCTCCCGGACACTCCAGGCTTATTTGATTTTACTTAATAAAAACTCTTTGATTGTTTTATCTTTATTGTATTTTCACTTATGAGACATACATTTTTGTACTCCTTTTCGGCACGTTGTAAGCCTCTGTTATTGATATTATTAATACTAGCAGTATTAGAATTAGTAATAGTATTAATAATGTGAATTTTGCAGGGAGAATACATATTCGTAGTTCATTCTCACACTCCCCTTTTCCATTCTTATGGCACTACATTTCAGGCATGACATCTTATTTTAAGGATAGGTGAAGACTCCATACATGTTCTAAGATGGTTTTTTATTATAAGAAAAGTATTTTGATGTAATTTTCATCAAAAGATTAAATAAACTGTCCAACATGTCACCTCAGATAAATACTAAATGAACCCAGAGAAGCTCTACTGGAACTGTAGTGGGTTTGTAGAGCTGCTTTAACTTGCAGCTTCTCATTTGTAATTGTTGCCCATGTCCAGATCCTTTGCATATAAATGTCTGAGATATTCATCTGTCCTCAGTGTTCTTTTCTGTGACAGTGGTAAATGTCAAATGCGGCCATTCTTGAGAGGTTTTTTTTGTGTGCGCCCACACAATAAGAATATGAATACAATTCAAAATAGTGGCTCACATCTGTGAAGGAAATTAAATTGTAAACTCATGTACTATTGGCAGCATAATCAAAGCTAAATATACATGAAACAACCTGTAGCCTTGGATAGAATGTAATCTACATTTGTCATGGAAAAAATTAGGCAGTGCATTTTTCAAAGGGAAGCATAACGAAGCATGATGTTTCTCATTTATAATTATTTGATTATCTCTCTGGCTGCTTCATCAGTGTTATGCACCGCTGGGCTTTTACACAGTCGCTGCAGCAGAAAATGCTGGAATTAAGATAGGTGGAAGAAAACTAATGTGCAAATGATGATACTGCTGTAAGAATATTGTGATTCGAGAGTCCTTCAGACTGAACCAAACACCAAAGTCAGATAACAATATCAAAAACAATTTATTTTAACTGTTGTGTGGCTGATAAATGTATATATACATACACACACAGTATATATATATACAGTATATCATGTCTGTTAGTATCTGAAATGTTAAGCGCAGATGGGGGTTCTAAAATTGAGGCTGAGTCATTGAAGGTAACAGAAGAGCTGCTGTTGTCTAACTGCACTTCAGAAAGCTGATCTTCAAAATAAGTGTCAGCTCTTTTAGGCTACAGTACACTTCAAATGCATTCAGACTTCACGGTGAGAAGCAGCAAGGAGTGTGTAAGAGCATAGAAAGTGACTGAATCACTGAAAGTGCACATTACTCTAAATGCACATGAGTTACCAGCTCAGCATTCCCTTTTTATTTTAGTTTATTACATTAAAGGGTGGAAAACAAAACATTAATATACAATAAAAGTGGGCAGAATGATGGGAATATCAGTTAGATTCAATAAAAGCCAGGATACATGTTTAATGGAAACATTAAAAAGACTAATCTTAAGTTGTTTCACAGTCAGAGAAGACTCTCCATACTTCATCTTGAACTGTTAGTACATTTAATGCTGACAGTGGCTGAAGGAGTATACAAGAATACCCCACTATAGAGGCACAGGGAGTTGACTATGTGTGGAAGTCCTAAACCATTGAGATCCTTATAAACTAGTAATTCAATTTTAAAAATCAATTCTACAAGACACAGAAATCCAATGTATAGCCAATGACCTGTTTTGGTTACAACTCTGCGAGCAGCATTTTGTACAAGTCTGTTAAGATTTTTTTTTTTGGGGGGGGGAATCCAGTTAAAAGAGTAGAGAGAAATCGTTCAGACCTCTTTGCATGAAATGGTCTGACAATATTTCTCAGGTGGACAAATACTGATGTAGTCTGATTTAGCCTACTGAGGTTTACATCATTGTCAGTAATGACACTCTGCATTTTGGGTCGGATTGAGTTTGCTTTGCCAGAGTTTTAAGTACATTAATGTGTAGTTTTGTGTAACGTATAATAAGCTTGATATTGTGTGTGATGGTTTCAGATAGCTTGCAATTTAAAAGTGATATTAAAGGTCGTGTTAAAGGTGTTACATTTCACATTTCCTGTTTTGCAAAATTAAGGACTCTTGCTGCAGTCCTCCCGCTCATAAGTAAAGTTGTGTATTACCAACGTATAATAAAATCTCCTTCTATCTGCAATCTGAATTGATTGCTGTTTAAGGAGCATTTGTTTTACAGTGCCCATTTCATGCAATAATGTTATTTTCCAGTTATTTTGCCCTTGGTGCCCATTATAGCTGCTTTGCGAGTCACACAGAAATGGATGTAATGCGAACTGAATGAAATGTGAAGTCACATCTGGAATATGTTTACTAACCCATTGCAGTGAGATTATTTTTGCTTGCTGGAGGATTGGAGACCTACTTTTTTTCTATAGTGACCCAAAACTATGACAGTGGTCATGCATGAGGTCATCATAAGTAGTTCAAGAACTATGAATACCGAGACAGCAGATCAGCAGCTCCCCACGGAGCTATGAACCAGGCCTAAACTTTTTTCTATGTAGAACCTTTAGTAGCTCAGCAGGTGGAGCAGACTGGACGTGATGGCTCAGAAATGGCAAGTGAATAACATTAACATTAACATAACACACAGAGAAGGGGGGGTAGCTCATAGAGTTCATGGCTTTGCTTTGACTATAATGGCAACGCTCTCTGCAGTCACACACTCGACTCCCCAGCCTGCACTAATTAAGCAGCTTGTTCCGTTGAAGATGCTAGTTTGGCATTAGCTTGAGGATCTGGATAGTTAGCCAGCTAAACAGCCATCAGGCCACAACATGCTGTGATTTTCACAGTAGTGTTGCTTTATGTTGCAGGAGTCACCAACATGTACCAACTGGCTACTCAGACAGGGGGAGTTGGCTGCAATACTGCCAAGGTGAGCACAGTAAGGTGCAATTTGTTTTTCATCTACGGATGGCAGTGGAGGTTTATTCTGCATGTAACATCCCTAATCCTCATTGTAGGTAAAAACGTTTTTGCTTGATTTAACTGATTATCGATCACTGACATTCCAATTGGACAAATGTATGTCATGTAAAGGTATATTTTGTTCTATCGCCCACCCTTATGGCATGGGATGACTAGATGTACTAAGTACTGTATCACTGGTTATTGAAAGTGAAAAAAATGGTATTGTTGTAATCCACGCTCCACAGTGCCTCTTACAAACAGCAGCACAAATTGGAATTATGACGATGTCAAGTGTCAAACTTCATCTAAACTCTGAAGCCTTAGTGTAGACCAGAGAGAGCAGCTCTCAAAGAACAAGGAACCTTAGCAGACCGTTTGTAATTTCCATATTTCTGAAACAAATCTGCTGGCTGTCACTCGTTTTACAAGCCACGGGCTGCTTCAACTCTGCCACTGTTATTTCTAGTCTACCCTAAAGAATAGCCTGTTCACCCAAAAATACTGACGTCAATCTCAGGCTGCATTATTCAAATAAACACCTTAGAAGAAGATATAAGAAAAGAAATACATAAAGGTGATGGAATAATACTAAGTTAATTCCTCATTTAGGCAGTGTTTGCTCCAACTAACAAATGCTCTCATGAGACCGCAATAAAGCACTTTCTATGTCAACATGAAAGGACTTCCCAAACACAGACAAGAAAGAAAGGAATAGTCAGTCAGAGCCAGAACGCTTAGATTTTAGACTCTTATCAAAGTTACTGATCCGTGAATGTGTCATTCAAATGATTTGACTTTTTTGTCACGTCCCTGCACGTAATTAAATTCACCTATGGTCTTATGAGTGTACAGCATTCTGACAATATGGCAATACATGCTTGGCAAACACAAAGATGGAAGATCTGAGGCCGTTTTCAAAATGTAATTAAATATAGCTTTACAAAAAAGTCTTGATCATTTCAATGGTTGTTTTCAGACATGATGGTGAGCTTTGCTCTTTCATTAAAGTTATGGCCTCAGCGGAATGCTACTCCGTGGTGTGGGACTGGCCATGCCATCCATTTCTCCGGGAACTCAATACTCAATACTAAAGCCAGTGATGAGATTTCCATCAGCAACAAAAAGGTGTCATGGCAGATAATATAGAAACTGACAAGATTGAAAAGGTAAAAGAAGAAGAATGTTGAAACACAGCAAACGTAGACAGCAGCTTTTACAAAATAGCCAGCTAGATAGATTATTGAAGGTAAAATGATCACTGATTTACTGCTGCCGATGCAATCACCCCCATATGGGCTCTGAGGCAGTATAATACTTGCTTATTTCCCCACTCATTTCTAAAGTAGACAGAATTCTTTTCTGAATACCATTTCTAAATCCATTTTTTGACCTATTGTAAAAGGTCTACCAAACATAGTAAGACAAAGCTCAACTGGTATTTCAACTGCAGCCATCAGTGACACATTATCATTGTCAGTAGTCGTCTACTGCAGACGAAGACTACACGGGCAGATGGGTGGAGATCAATGATTTCAATGTTGTACTATACTACATCCATGTTGATGCACTAGGCTATGTCCAAGATTCTCTCACCAGAGAATTAGTATGTTAAGCCCCTAGGGAGATCCACAAAGCAAACAACTGAGACTCCCGCATGCAAAAACTCCGGATCTGAGACGTTTTGAGGTGGGGTCCTTGAAATTGAAAACGGGTGTAAGAGAGGGCACACTGTCAGGCAGCCAGACCGGACTGCCGGGCCACTCAGGAAGGTGACTGGGCAGGGTATATTGTAGATAGACGGGATTCATTCCATCTAGCCGACGACGGAAGTAGGAAGAGGCCTCTGTGCTTCTGGACTCAGACATGCATGGCGGTGACTTTTGGGCTGAAAAGGACTAGGCAGTGTGTCACTCTCGAGGCTAGTGAACATTTCCTTCTCAGAGGAGGTGTTCAAATAGCAGGCTCAGGGGTGGGTGACCTGTCATCACCTGGTACATCACATAGTGGAGAGACGTTTGACAGCAGGAGGCCACGGTCAAACGCTGGGGATTTGAAGAGAGGGAGTGACAGATTGTTTTCCTTTGACCACTGCTGACTCAGACTTTGTACTGGAGGGACAAAAGTTTTCCACGCTGTCATCAATGGGCAGGTTGTTATCTTGGCCGGCAGGCTCCAGCTCAACCAGGTGTGAATGCAGTTTAGCTTTCTCATTAGGAAGATTTCTGATCAGGCTCTCAATGGTTAGGAGCTCTGCCTCAAGTTCGGACAGCTCAGGCTCTTTCACCAAACCTGCGGACAGGGCAGTCTCTCAAGTGGATAAGTGGACTGTGTTTCAGACACTGCCTTGGATTTCTGACAACCAGCAGCTGCAATCCAGCAGTTCTGTTTAGCCGCTAGCCGCGAGGCCAGGACAAAAGCTGCACGCTCCACCTAATCTCCATATTAAGTATGTGCTATCAGCAGCACAACATCGCTCATCCTCACAAATCCCCAGTATCCAAGTATTAAGCTTTAGAATCTAGAGGTATTTTCAATACAGCTGCTTGGCACAGGCTGACTTCTTGACCACTTCCTTAAGTTAATACTTGGGAGAACGAGTGGCTCTGCAGAAAACCCAAAATGTAGTATAGTAAAATTTGTATCATACATATACTGTATATATATATTACCTCTGTTTGCTGCAAAGTCATTCAGACAGATACATGTACAGTATGTTACACTATAGAGTGACGTGACTGATGTCGGACTCAATTGGATCTAAGAGGACTGACTACCTTTTAGACCTCTTATGAACAAACTGTTAAAAAACTCCAATAACAGAAATCATAATATGGTGTTTTGGGACTTGGCAGGGCCAATGCTGCATACAAACTACTGTCAACACAATCACAGATATAGAGTATGTGGACAGCCATTGTATTTAACCACGTTTTACAGCTCTGACACCACAAAAAGAGGGAATGCATCATTTTACGTAGCAGACTACTGAAACCTGCCCTCAGTTCAAATCCATGTTTATAAATAATTATCACAAAATTAGGAAGCACATACCACATCTAACCAATTCCATTGGGAAAAACCCTGAAGCTAATTATTATCTTAGCTTCAAGTAAGGTGAAGCTACCATGGGCTAGTATAAAGTTTAGATTTATATGTTAATCGGTTAAACCAATTAAAAGATATTCACATACTGTATGTCCACAAAAAATTAATTAGCTGATAATTAATTAAAACAACATTGAGGTGGCTAAGCAGCTTTGTGTAGTAGAGTGGAGAAATCTTCTTTTCCGCAATTCTGAAATCTTGTCGAACTGTATGAAAGGCATAACATTTAATTAACATATTTTCATTGGATTTGATCTTTCCCGGTACTGAACTATATTTCCCGTATGAAAACCTTATCCCTTGTTTTTTGTGTGAGGGACAAATATGAGAAAGAAAATAATGGAAATGTCACACAAACACATCCTTTTGAAAAAACAGACACTTAGCATAAAGCTAGCACTTGACCTTGAGGATGAGACCAGGTATCGCTCACATGAAAATGCCGACATGCATGACTTCGTTGCCCGCCAACCACAGTCCTGCTGATGATAAATAATTCTCACCCGGGGGTTCCAGACGTACACTTGGAGCTCTCATGCCTGAATTACACTTTCCAACTGATAAATGGCTCCAATGTGAAGATCTGCAAACTGCACCGGGGTGAAGCAGAGGGAGAAAAAAATGATTCTTTACAAAGACAGATGCCTCATACATATTTAAATAAAAGGTAGAATGAGGAGACCAAGAGGTGAGAGCGAACCCTCTGGTGGATCCCAAGTTATACTAACATGAGGGTCTTGCTCAGAAAATATTTAGAACATGGAGAGAAGGGAGGAGCGGTTGCAGAGCAGCAACGAAACACAAAGACATGTATCCCCAACAGCCTGTTATAACATGTTTTCTTTTCCCACCATGATAACTGTCCATTAATTCAGAGATTTATCCCAAACTAAAAACAGTTGCTGGCTATACCAGAACACCTTTCAGCACCAATATCTGACCAAGTGGACCTATAAATCATCCTTGAAGCAAAGAGTAGATACTTGGCAGCTTGACCCGGTCATATATTATTCTATGGCGTGGACGTGTTATGGCAGCTCCGAAGACATTGTGCATGTTTTTTTAGTAATTGTGTTTATTCATATATATATATACTGTGTGTGTGTGTGTGTGTGTATGCTTATGTGTATATACACTCACCGGCCACTTTATTAGGTACACCTTGTTAGTATCGGGTTGGACCCCCTTTTGCCTTAAGAACTGCCTTAATTCTTCGTGGCATAGACTCAACAAGGTGCTGGAAACAGTCCTCAGAGATTTTGGTCCATATTGACATCACTCAGTTGCTGCGGATTTGTCGGCTGCACATCCATGATGCAAATATCTCATTCACCACATCCCAAAGGTGCTCTATTGGATTGAGATCTGGTGACTGTGGAGACCTTTTGAGTACAGTGAACTCATTGTCATGTTCAACAAACCAGTTTGAGATGATTTGACCTTTGTGACATGGCACAATATCCTACTGAAAGTAACCGTCAGAAGATGGTTACACTGTAGTTATAAAGGGATGGGCATGGTCAGCAACAATACTCAGGTAGGCTGCGGCGTTTAAACGATGCTCAATTGGTACTAAGGGGCCCAAAGTATGCCAAGAAAATATGCGCCACACCATTACACCACCACCAGCCTTTCTATCATCTCGAACCAGTCTGGCCATTCTCCTCTGACCTCTAGCATCAACAAGGCATCTTCGCCCAGAGAACTCCCGCTCACTGAATATTTTCTCTTTTTCGGACCTTCCTCTGTAAACCCTAGAGATGGTTGAGTGTGAAACACCCAGTAGATCAGCAGTTTCTGAAATGCCTGTCTGGCACCAACAACCATGCCACGTTCAAAGTCACTTAAATCACATTTCTTCCCCATTCTGATGCTCTGTTTGAACTTCACCAGGTCGTTCTGACCATGTCTACATGCCTAAATGCATCGAGTTGCTGCCATGCGATTGGCTGATTAGATATTTGCATTAACGAGCAGTTGAACAGGTGTACCTAATAAAGTGGCCGTACGTGTATGTACAGTTGCATCTGGAATGTCCAACTTTTGTATTGTGGCATAACCTCCTCTAACACAACTCTGAAGGATTTCAAAGCTTCAGGTTCAGA